>JASVEL010001716.1:0-288704 GCA_032618575.1 Nicotiana noctiflora
GTACTTCGTTCAGTTACGTATTACTTGAATCGCAGCAGCTCAAATCATGACAAGCTGTCTCTCCGGCAAATAGAGCTGCAATTCAATTCCTCGGTGCCATCTAACATAGAAGCGAGATCGCGTCTCGCATTATAGAAAGAGTACCTGAATCCTCCATCGAGAGGTCGTAACGTCGCGTGGCACTTACACGATTCGTGATTATATCCAAACACTTATTACTCATGAAGCACCTCAATTTGCCAAGCTCAAGCGGTCAGACCACGCACATATTTGAGTGTCTGAATCCGAGCAATCAATCTCACTCACGGTGGAAACAATTAATGTATGCTATTAAATCACGAAAGGACACAACCGATGTGCCGTTCGCCAAGCGATACTCCAAGCGGTCTTTTCCTCAGAAGTGGGGAAGTATTGTATACCAGAGTGGCATATAACTAACTATATTTTCACAATATTCTGTTGCGGCGTGCAACCCGGTCCAATGACATACACGTGGCGGCGTGCCACCCGATCCGGATACCATACGTGTGGCGGCGTGCCACCCGATCCAAATACTATACTTGTGGCGGCGTGCCACCCGATCCACGAATACACCTAGCAAAGGGAATGCACATCGAGACAAGTCGCTCGTCGCAACAACATATACATAGCCTCAAGCTCGGCCACATGCATTGCACCCGTCAAAGTTCCCTAATACTGGAACTGAAACAATGGTAGATACCTCTACACTAACATCCGCCCCTAAGGTCCAACTGACAAAGCAATGCCTACCAGCCGTCCGATGGTCCTGGGTACAACTACTCTGTTGGAGCATACTTTGATGCTCTCCGCTACGCAATTTGTGCCATTTTCCGACATAGTTCATATCACATTAGTCTGGACAAACTAGCCCAATGACGACCAATAAGCAATCAAGTATCATAATCCAAGTTGTCATATCAAGTTGAGAGAAAAAGCCATTAGAGCTTCTGATTTTTGATAATCACAAAACGGTGTCGATACCCATGACATACAACCACTGCATAGGCGGACTAACGAGAACTTCAAGTCTCCTTCACATATATAACATATGAATTACTATGCCTGATTCCGTATTTCACCGTACATATACATAACGCACATCAAGCGTCCATTCATACCTCGACAGCCATTCAGAAATTTTACTATGCCATCAACGACTCAATTATTACAGTCGATCCCACAAGAGCATACTACGAAAGCCATTCAGAAATTTACTTATGCCGTTTACAACCCAATCATCAATGTCAATCTAACAAGAGGATACCACCACACCACTAAATATTATCTGTTTATATTACCTGGCCCTTTTTGGACCATATTCCCTGCCAAATTACGAGAATAGCAGTACCATTTTCTTAAATCATCAGAAAGATCGATTCTTAATTCACCTGCAGCTGTCCGCGCTGCTCAATAATTTCATTGACTTCTCATATATTATGAACTGATCTCAAAACCTAGAATATACCATTATCAACTTTCCATAACACATCGTAAACTCTTTCTCCCGATCACATTGCATAAGTTAAACTGCCAGGACTGAGTCCTTATACCCATATTATACTCATATCGGGTTACACGATTGCCAACACTCAAAAGCTTTATTGCACAATATCTGCAAGACTCCTTACTTCAACCACATACCAGGAATTAGTCGTATTCTTTATCATACCACTTCGGTTTATTAACAAGTCGTTCCATCTATCTAATTTCCCTTCTGATTCATCATCAACTTGTTATTCCCTCTTATTGTATCACCACAATGCCTCAACCCAAGTTTACCACATGAGACCAGAGCATAAGACCACACTATCTAAGACCTATGAGCCACTGAATACTCTCTCAAATATTCCCAGATACACCACATTCAGGAATACTTTTCTCGGAAGAACTTCCTGCAAATTCTAAATTCGTTACCTTTACTTTACAGATACCGATACATAGGATCCCATAATTAGCATAAAAATACCACAAGTCTGGACATTTTCCAAGGAACCGCCATCTTTAGCCATATACACAATCTTAAGACACCTTACCGTTACAAGCAAAGTCTTGAACACCGCAAATAATTCTCGGGCGTCAGTCATCCTTATTCAGTTGTAATTTAACTGTCTTATTGAACAGAACCACTCGTGCCTTATTAGAATTCTGACACTGCAGATCATGATTACATACAGATACTATTAGCTATCACTTTTTTCTATACACCAAGCATTCCTTACCAACCTCAGTTCAAAATACCCTAGTATTTCTTCACATCTACGAAACACCATAACCTTTATCAGAATTTTCCCAACATACTTAGAGACAGAATCAACATAGCACACAATAGTGCAATCAGTTAATCAATAGCAACCTCCCCAACTTAGCTCGAAGCCATTCATCAAAGCACTTTCAACCACTCATATCAGTATTACTCAAGTGATGCCGAAATGTTAGTATGATATTAAACTCAAGTCATTTACAAGCTTCGGCGGAGATTCGAATCATCGGAAATATTAACTCTTTTGCAATTCTTGCATTCATTCACACACAACAGTTACGCCCCCTCTTTAGGTGACAAAATCTTTTCTAAGTCCCGAATTTTCCAAAAATTTCGGCAGAGTTTCCTTTGTAAATTGGCCTATCCACCTGCCAGAGAATCACCAAACCATCCTAGATATACTTCCACAACTCAACAAGATATCACAATGTATTTCAACAACATTAAACATCAATACTACACGAATTATATCATCACAATTTATACTTGAACCTGCGATGTACCTGCTCGAATCATAACACATATAAAAATCACTTTAGTCTTCCTGAGTTTAAACTCGTTCCACTACACATAAGGCACTTTACCTTCCAATTACAAGGTATGATAATTATTTCTCACGCCCGTAGCTAGGGCTACATATCAAATCACAATAAGAACTGAATACCTTACAGCTCTCCCATTATCAAACTGCCATTTGCACAATAAGGATCAGTACCGATCGTATGAACTTCATAATACCGGCTCGCGAAATTAGTACTTTGGTGCTCAAGCCATAGACAAAGATCTGGCCTCAAGTCCTCCCGACTGGCCCAACATGAATTCATAGGGATTACATCTCGCCCCTCGACCAGGGAATCGCAAGCCATAAGTCAATTATATTACTGGGCGCTCGAAGCGTACACAGACGTGCGGAAGGAGTTTCAAAAAGGTATATCTGAAGCTGAATCAAGTACGCACGATAAGAATTCCAAGAAATGTGAAGTGTTTCCTAAAGGTTCGCGGCCTCCCGAGCCCAATGGCTTAAAAGTCCAACAGTTGTTGTAATTGGACACACGCCCCACCATATCAAACCAACCATATTGTCACGACCCCAAATCCGGTCGTGATGGCGCCTAACACATTGCTAAGCCAGCCCGACCAATCAATATCAACAACGGAGCTAGAAGCTCTCTTTAACCCATTTAAGCATTTCAAAATATGAAACAATAGTAATACTTATACCAACAGCGGGGAAACCAAGTCCCAAAATATACTAACTCCCATAGACCGAAGGGTCAAGAGTCATGAGCCTCTAAAGAACATAAGTGTAATAAAGTTTATAACAAACTCAGTGCGACAATACATAATCAAAGACAGTAGGAAGGAATATCGGGTCGTGCGGACGTCGGCAGCTACCTCAAAGTCTCCATAGAATGGCGATAACACAAGCAGTTGCGATAGCTCAACTGCCCTCCTAATCCTGTATATCTGCACACACAAAAATGCGGGGGAGTGGGGTGAGTATATTTCAACTCAGTGAGTAACAAAAATAAACAACGACTGGAAGTGAGAACACCTGTACTATCACTATACAGTTCTAAGGGTAACCTCACAGGTACGTCATCACTATAATGAATACCCCCAATATCAAGTCCACATCTATGCCATCTAGGTCCCACACTGACCACATTCTCACTCATACCACTACGGTATACGGCTATCTCAATATATATGGAGACATATACATATGTCTATATCATATCGGTATTTTAGTATATATATGAATATACATAAGTATAATGCTGCGGCGTGCATATGTATAAGTATAATGCTGCGGCGTGCAACCCGCTCCATTTAACGTCGACGACGCTCACTGGGGATGCATACGGACTTCGGAGGGGCTCCTTGGGCCCAAGCGCTATGATGCTGCGGCGTGCAGCCCGATCCACACATCTATTACTGCGGCGTGGCGTCCGATCCAATAAATATATATACATATACAATTATACTGTTGCGGCGTGCAGCCCGATCCCATAGTATACTCCAGCGCCCACTGAGAATGTGTGCAGACTCAGACTCCGAAGTGGCTCCTACGGCCCAAGCTCAATAATACTGCAGCGTGCAGTCCGTCCCACTTGTATATATTACTGCGGCGTGCAGTCCGATCAAGGTATATATATATATATATAATACCTCGCAATAGGTCCTCGACCCTATCCCAGTCAATATAGACCTGGCCTCTCAGGCTCACTCAGCTAGAATAAGGAATTCCACCCTATGTCTACCTCCAAGTACACATCTAATACTGGCTCATGATATGCTATACAGTTATAACTATGGCTGAGTTTATGTATCTAACACGATATAAGGGTCACCTAGCTCTATAGGTTCCCTAATGCTCTACAGATCGGCACAAGGCCCCAAACATGGCTACTAGCCCAATTACACAGTTATAAGCTCATTCACAGTCATAATACATAATAAACTATCAGTCGGGAAGGATCAAGTCCAATCCCCCAATCACAATGTTATCACGCCTGTCACATGACGCGTGTCTCATCTCAACATAGCACTGTAAAGTGCAAGTACGAGGTTTCAAACCCTCGGTACATTATTTACTACCACCACTCACCTCGATCCGATAGAAGCATTAATCCGCCTTGCGCTCGCCTCGCAATTCAATCACCTTGAATGCCGAATCTGCTCAAAATCAATGAGAATACATCAATATAGGCTAATTAAACACAACCCATTCGAAATAACTCAATTTACATCAAAATTCCCAAAGTTGCCAAAACCTGAGCCCCGGGCCCACATTCCGAAAATTTACGAAATTCACATTTCTGGAACCCTCGTCTCGCCACGAGTCCATACATATAAAATTTATCGAAATCGGAGTTCAAATGGCCTCCCAAATCCAAAAATCCCGTTTTCAATATTTAGGCGACATTTCTTCAAGATTTCAACCCAATTTCATGAAGATTGATGTTAATACTACCATAAATTGATATTTTTGAGTCAAGAATCTTACCTCCGACGAATACCCGATGACTTCTCAATGATTTCCTCGAGTTTTCTTCTCTCTAGGGCTCAAATGTGAGTTTTGGGTTAATGAACCCGCACCCTCTGTTTCTGGATTAAATTCACTGCCAGAAATATTTCTTCTACGCGATCGCGATCTTCATCACGCGATCGCGATGCTCAAAATCTCGGCCTCACGCGATCGCGACATCCTTCACGCGATCGCGATGCACAATCACCCTGCTTCACGCGATCGCGTCCATAATTCCTGCGATCGCGTAGCTCATTTCCCCTGGACCCATTTCTTCTTCTACGCGATCGCGTAGATAAGCATGCGATCGCGATGTACACCCTTTTAATTCTATGCGATCGCGACTGTTACTCTGCGATCGCGATGCCCTAGTCCCCAGCTCTACGCGATCGCATCCCCATCCCCGCGATCGCGGAGAGAAAATGTCTGCTGCGTTTATGACAGCAGCCAGCTTTTTCTCTTTTCTTCCAAAAATGGTCCGTTTGGACCCCCGGATTCATCCCGAGACCCCCGGAACCCCAACGAAAACCACCAACATACTCCAAAACATGATACGAACTTGTTCCAACCATAAAAACACCATACTAATCATCAAAATTACCAATTAACCACGGATTCAAGCCTAATTTTCTTCAAAACTTTCAAAACTAATATTCAATCCAAAACCCGATCAAACGATGTCCGAATGACCTAAAAATTTGCAGACATATCCAAAATCACATAACGGAGCTACAGAAATTGTCGGAATTCCATTCCGACCCCCGGATCAAAATATCACCTACCATCCGGTTTTCGCCAAAATTCAACATTCGCCGATTCAAGCTTAAAACTACACCGGACCTCCGAATTCAATTCCGATTGTTCTCCTAAGTCATAAATGATCCCCCGGAACTAGTCGAATCATCGGAATCCGGTTCAGAGCACTCTAACTCAATAGTCAACTCTTGGTTGACTTTTCATATTCAAGCTTTCTTCAAACATGCTATTTGTTTCATTTTCAATCCAAATCACTCCTAACTCACCCGATAGGCTCTAACACTGATATAAAATCATCAAACATGCATTTACAACATGACGGGGTGATAATTCTCGTGACGACGGGCCAGGTCGTTACACTTGAAAAGTAATTCCAATAATCTTATGAAAAGGAAAATGTAACCTTAACTAACAAGAAAAGCAATAAAAATATTCTCATAATATATAAAAATAAGTCCGAAACCAATCTTGGATAGAATCTTAAAAAACTTGGAAATCTTGGAAATCTTGAAAATTTTGAAAATCTTGAAGGAAAATTGCAAGCAACTTGGCACCAACTAGCATACAATATGTAGCACGACTATTGTAATATTCTTGGACATCAAGTAAGTCCTTTTTATGCTATAGAAATGTGGCTTTTTATGACTTCATGTGCTGAACGTTTGGGCACATTTTAGGTGCTAAATTAGTCCAATAAGGCCTGATTTGGACCTTCTTCAGAGGACATTCTTGGGATCTAATCCACCTCCTATTAGACATAAATTTGGGCTATAAAATAATTATAACACCTAGGTAAATCATATCCTTTATCCTTAAGCTCTTCCCCCAACTAATAACTTCTTAGATAGTTCCTGAAGTCCAAGTCCAATGACCTTATTTTGCAACTTTTTAACTTGAGATTTGTTAAAGACCCTTTTTGAGATTCCAATGCTTCATACTTGTCCTTGAATAGATTTGAGCTTCCTAGGATGCTATCACTTCCCTCTTCTTGAAGAAATGTCCTCGAATTTTGACTTTGCAAGAAAACGAAGACATGCACTAGTAAATGATATCCACTAATCTGAAAAAATGATAAAAATAAAACAAGATACTGACCATGTGTCCACATAACACAATTAAGCCTAATAGGTGTAAAAACTCCTTTATAAAGCATATGGAAATCATCATCCCAATAAAATTTATGCCTATTTAGATTTGTCCCATAAAAGCCTCTTTTAAGGCAGTCAAAAAATGTGCATGACAAATAAATTACAAAAGATTGATCATGTGTGCATTTAAAATAAGTATCTCTACAGCATGTATCAAATAATACATATTTACGATATAACCGAGTATCAATTAGAAATTTCATGGATTCTTCTACATGTAAGCTATTAAAAGAAGCACATAACTTCACAAGAAAGTTAGACGAACCCATAATTCCCAAACTAAAAGGTTCAATACATTCAAGCTCATGAATATGATTCTCTCCAATAATATGCCCAACATCAATAGATTCTAAATAATTGCTTAGACTATCATAGAAAGAGTCATAGATAGGTTCATGGAAATATATTTGATCACTAGTATCACAACAATCATGCATATTCTTATTACTTGTAGAAAATACTTTTACCAGCTCACAATCAATATGGCTTAAAGAATGACTCCCCATCACACAACAAAAATCATGTTCTAACAATTTATCATATGAAAGCTCACTAGACAGTTGAATAAGAGAAAAAGGAATATTTAAGTCTTTCGCTACCCTCTTCTCACAAATTTCATGCCTCTTTCTACCAAGTTGGAATTCATAGCCACTTACGTACAACTCAATTTCAAAGAGAAGCAAATTACTCTTGCACTTGAGCTTAGATATTACTGTTAATGACTTGATATGCATCAAAACATCATCACCCACAAAAATTGTGAAGTCATCAACATAATTAAGAGTATAGTTCATTACCTCCAAATATATCTTAGGTGTTTTAGAAAGGACAAGAATGCGAATAAACCAATTATACATACCATACTTGGACTTATTTAATAATGGAACAACATCACCTTGTATATATTTTTTTTTTTGCAATGAGTCTAGCATAGTAATGGCTTTAAGGAACTCCGTGTCATAAACCAAGCTTTTATCTTCCACCATCCAAAAATAATTGATTTTGCCAAATTCATGTTGGAATCTAATAGGATCCTTTGCCACCATCGCTTTCGCCTCACCTATCTTTTTAGAAGATTTTTCAACATCTGGTTGTACAAAAACACAAGAACTAAAACAAGAAAGAGTTAATGGGTTAAGAAGTAAACAAAATGTTTTCTTAGTTACACTCTCCTTGGCTTTTATCTCAAGACTAACTTTTTTATCACCCTTAGTCTCTTTTCTCTCACTAAAGTTTTCTTCTTTTTCATCTCTCAAACCATCTTTCTCTCTCTCTACCTCAAAGCCTTTTTGTATCTCATGGCCTTCTCTCTTTTCTTTCCTCTCTAGCTCGCTCTTTTTCTTTCTTGACATCACACACTCTTTACTCAACATATCCTCTCCTTATTCCTCTCTTGGGATCTCAACATGCACTCTCTTACTCATCTCATTCTTTTCTCTCTCATATTTTTTCATATTCTCTTTAACAATCTTTTCATCTTCATGAATTTGTGAGGGAGTCAAAGGTCCAAGAATGAGTTTCTTCCTGTTTACCTCAAAAGAGTATCTATTTTTTTCCATGTTATATGAAGCTTTTCTTAGACATACCATGGTTTTCCCAACAAGATATGATAATTATTCATGGGAATCAAATCACACCAGACCGCATCCTCATACCTTCCAATTGAGAATAGCAATAAGACTCTCTTATCTACCTTTACTCCTCCAAACATGTAGGGTTCAATATGCTCAACATAATGAAAGTTCAATTTCTCAACCATATAAGTGCTAAATGAGTTATAGCCAAACTCCTTGTCAATGCTAATGGCACAAATATCAAACATCACTTTAGCTCTTGTTTGAAAATAACTTTACCATTGCCTTCCTTAGCTTCAGCATGTTGTAAGTTTGACCTTTCAAATTGTTGAGTCATAGCTCGCCTCATTTCTTCATAACTGCTTGTTTGAAACATCTTGAACAAAGATTAAAAGAAATATATGTATTGAATATTTGGCTTTTTCCTTCTAATGTTTTCACCTCTCTTTCCCTTTTTCACTCAAAGCAACTCTTGGTTGTTAATCTTTAGTTTTATTAATAAATCTAACAAGTCACAACACGTAGTGATAAGAATAAGGAGTTAGAAAAAGAAAAAGAAAAGTAGCAGACCAAACCTATAAAAAATAGA
Source organism: Nicotiana noctiflora (assembly GCA_032618575.1). NCBI lineage: Eukaryota > Viridiplantae > Streptophyta > Magnoliopsida > Solanales > Solanaceae > Nicotiana > Nicotiana noctiflora. Next base: position 9,380 of record JASVEL010001716.1, read on the forward strand.
AGTTGGTTGGTGATAAAAGTTAAGAAACCCAAAACCCACAAGAATAAGGAAAGAAGTTATCTTAATCTTCAAAAACTGGGATCCCCTTTTCTTGTTTCCTTTCTTGACTTGGAAACCAAATAATACTTGAATTATGAGAGTAATAATGAACAAGAATACTTTTTTGGGCTGAATTTCATTTTTTTTACGTTTTTTTAATTATCTTTTTATCAAGAACCTCCCAAAATTATCAAGATTGAAATCTTGATTAGCCTAAGATCTGATACCACTTGAAAGCAACACGATAGGGATTCAAGAATTACTAAATGAAAACAAGAAAAATCAAGAAACGTGCGGAAGCTAAAAGAAAATAAAAGGGAACGAAAAAGAACGGATATTAAAGATATATTGAATTCAAGAAAGAGTTTCTTGAATTCAAGAAGTCTATTCTTGAATTTGAATCCTAACAACAACAACTAGCTAACGAAGAACTAATTCGCCTTTGTTAGAGACTTAAAAAATAAGAAATAGATTGTGAAATTTGACCATTTAGAATAACAAGAACAACAATAAGCCTAAACTTATGACCTTTCTTAAATACCTAGAAGTGATCTAAGATTTCGCAAAGGGTTTAATCTTACCACCATAAGTTGAGTCTTGAAGGTTGAAGAATAAATCCAAGAGTAGCCACACACAAGAGTGCAAGAAAAATCTCACAATTTTAATTGATAATAATCTGAATAATCTAAGTCTAAAAACAAAGAATGCACCCCTTTATATAGAGAGGGGTCTCAAAATTATGCCATAAAAACAAGTAAGTAAAGTCCTAAACTACTTTACACAACAAGTCCAACTACCTTAGTGTGACGATCCGGCAGTCGTCACGAGAGTTATCGCCCTGATTTTCCCTATATTGTCTTATTTCATATTCTATATCAGTATTAGAGTCTATCGGGTAAATTTGGATTGATTCTGGTTAAAAATAAGGCATATAGCCTCTTAGAATAGAGTTTATTTCAGAAAAAGTCAACTTGAAGTTGACTATGTGGTTAGAGGGCTTGGATATGGATTCTGATGGTTTGGTTAGCTTCGGGAGGTAATTTGTGACTTATGGGAGCGATCGGAAATGAATTTGGAGGTTCAGTGTAGAAATAGGCTTGAATTGGCGAAGCTGGAATTTTGGCGAAATCCGGATGATAGGTGAGATTTTGATCTGGGAGTCGGAATGGAATTTCGATAGTTGCAGTAGCTTCTTAGGGTGATTTTGGATATATCTGCAAATTTTCAGGTCATTCGGACATCGATTGGTCGGGTTTTCGATTGAATGTTAGTTTCAAAGTTTTAGAGGAAACTTAGGCTTGAATTCATGGTAATTTGGTAATTCTTGTGTTAAAGGATGTGTTTTTATTATTGGAACAAGTCTGTATGGTGTTTTAAAGTGGGTTTGTATTTTTGGTTGAGGTTCCGAGGGCCTCGGGATGGTTTTGGATGGTTAATCGGCCATTTCAAGGTGTTATATTAGGTCCGTGGGAAGGTTTTCTGTTGTTTCCGCATCTACGGTGGGAGAGCCGTTTAAGAAGTCCCATAGATCCGGCTCGTAGAAGTGGCCCTTGGTGGCTTAGGTGATTTTTCGCAAAAGCGGACCTAGGTCCGCAGAAGCGGGTGGTGACCGCAGAAGTGGTCTGGGAAGTTTTGGCTGGGACCGCAGAAGCAGATCGCAAAAGCGGTTACCCAAAAGCGGTGTAGGACCGCAAAAGCGGTCAAGCGGAATTTTAAGGTAAACCGCAGAAGCGGTTACTTGAGCGCGAAAATGGGACCGCAAGTGCGGTCAATGAACCGCCGAAGCAAAAATCGCAGAGGGTTTAAATGATTAGTGTTTTAAAAATTTCAGAAGTTTAAAATCATTTGGGGCTTCGAACTATAAGATGATTTGGGCGATTTTTGAAGAGGAATTCGTGGAGTATCATCAGGTAAGGACTCTTGGACCTAGATTTTGTTATTATAGTGATAAAACATGAAATTAATCACTAAAATTGGTGGAATCAAAGAGTAAAAAATGGAGGTTTTTGCTTGAAGCCTAAGAAATGGTAAGTTGATGATTTGAGGGGTCAAATGGAATCCAATTTTGATAACTTTGATATGTATGGACTCATGGTGAGACGTGGATTCCGAAAATGTGAATTTCATAATTTTTTGAGAAGCGGTCATAGTGCTCGGGTTTTGGCAACTTCGTGTTTTTCGAGTTATTTCGATTGAGTTAAATTCTATTAGCCTATTTTGATGTATTCCTATTGGTTTTGATCAGATTTGGCCCCTGTGGAGATTGATTCTAGAGGGAAAGTCATTGCGGACTAGTTTCTCAACCGGTTCGAGGTGAGTAATGGGTGTGGATGATGACCTGAGGGTTTGAAACCCATGTATATCACTATGTGATGCTGTATTGAGGCGAGACACGTACTCTACGGTGAGTGCGGGGTCCATTGTGATTGAGGAGTCTGGCTTAGTCTGACTGAGTGGCATTGTATTATGTTGTTGGCTATAAATGAGCCGGTAAGCCTCCTACTTGGATTGTTGTGGATATATTGGGCTGTGTGCCGGATATTGGATCCCGTGAGGATCGTTATCATTGTTTCTCTGATTATTTCATGTTTTCATGATAACAGTCCTGAGCTAAACACTGTCTAAAATGATTTCTGCAAATTCTAAGATTTCTGAACATGGATTTCTATAATTTCTGTTAAATGGATTTAAAAATAATAATTATTTGTGCCTGTAAGGCTTGCATTGTATGTAGCTGGACTGATAGTGGATGGGGTTGCGCGCCACAGCATATGTCACTGATATTGCGCTTGGGCTGTAGGAGCCCGTCCGGAGTCTGATCCCCACAGTGAGCGCGGGCACCCAAATGGATCGGGCTACAAGCCATAATGGTCATGTTCATGCAACTGCATTGCATTTATTCATTTTTGCTGAACTATTTTATCTGTTATTGCTTTCCTAAGACTTATACTGTTAAAAAAAGAAAATGAGGCACTTTATAACTTTACTGTGTGGTTTATTGGGTGGTCTTATCTTCAATATAATCATACATGCTTATTACCACTGAGTTGGAAGTACTCACTCTACTCCGTGCACCTTGTGTGGAGTTTCAGGTACCTCCCAGCAGGGTTGATCCACTAGCTGTTCTCAAGAGTTTATTTTTGAAGTGTCGAGTTAGCTGCCTGGCGTCCGCAGGAGCCGACTCTCCCGTGTTTTCCTACACTTTCCTCATTTTTATCAGACATACTCTGTATACGGTATTATTGCCACATTATTCTGTAGAGGCTCTTGACTTGTGACCCCCAGATTCTGTGGGAGGATATTGCAATGATGTTGGGATATCTTTATTCCTTATGTTAAACTTCGTAAATTGTCTTGTAATTAATGATTTTGAAACAAAGATGTGACCTGGTAGCTTGGTGATGTGTTTTATTGGTCGAGCTGGCCTAGAAATGTGTTGGGTGCCATCACGATCGGGTTTGGGGTAATGACAAGCTGGTATTAGAGCCTAGGTTACTAGACATCATGAGTATTGAGCTGGTTAGTAGTGTCTCGCGGATCGGTACGGAGATGTTTGTATCTATCCTCGGGAGGCTGCAGACTTTTTAGGAAACACTCCATATTCTTGAACTCTGTGGTGCGGTTTTGTTGTTATGAGAACTAAACTTCTGTATTCTATTCTCTCGCTGATGGCGAGGACTCGTGCTACCTGACGAGATGGACGACCACCATTGCCACCAGCTAGAGGCAGTGGTCGCGATCGTGATCGTGGTCGTGGTAGAGTAGTAGGGGCAGTGCCAGTAGACCCACTTGTTGTCCCTATTCAGGATCAGCCCCCAGTGGTTGACGCTCCAGCAGCACCCACTCAGGCACCGGCAGTGCATAATGTTATTCCTAGCCTTTAGGAGGCATTGGCCCAGATATTATCTGTCTGCACTGGGTTGGCTCTGGCAGTTTCAGTTACTACTGCCGCAGCGACATCTCTGACCGGGGGTGGTCATCAGACCCTCGCAGCTCGCACACCAGAGCAAGTTGTGCATGGACTTCAGACGCTAGAGGCAGTCCCGGCTTAGGTAGTTGCACCGGCTGTTCCAGTTGTGCCAGTTGCGCCAACCCCAGAGTATGTTGTACCGGTGATGACGACAAGCAGCGTCAGTTAGAGAGGTTTGGCAGACTTCAGCCACCTACATTTAGTGGCACTGAGGGCGAGAATGCCAGGTATTCTTGGATAAGTGTCAGAGGATGCTTCGTACAGTAGGGATTCTTGAGTCTACGGGTGTATCTTGTACTACATTCTAGTTTTCGGGGCCAGCATTCATATGGTGGGAGGAGTTCGAGAGGCATAGGCCTGCAGGGGCAGCACCCCTTACCTGGCAGCAATTTTTCACTCTCTTATTAGAGAAGTAGTCCTACAGAGAGGAGCTACGCTGCCCGTTTCAGTGGCTAGTTCAAGGTGATATGACAGTGACTCAGTACGAGTTGAGGTATACTCAATTAGCCAGACATGCTACATTGATTATCCCGACAGATCAGGAGAGGATGAGGAGGTTCATAGATTATCTCAACTATTCTATTCGTATCTTGATGACCAGGGAGAGAGTAGTGGCAGCGTCCTTCGAGGAGGTAGTGGATATGGCACACCAAATTGAGGCGGATCGTCGCCGAGAGTCAAAGGAGAGGGAGGCCATGAGGCATTGAGGTTCAGGCAGCAATAGTGGTGCTGCATCTAGGGTCCAGTTCCATCAGGGCAGAGGTCGTTCATCTTGACCTCCTCAGTCAGGTCGCCCAGAGCACAGTGGAGCTTCTTCTGGCCATGGCCGACAAGGTTATCTGCAGGGTCAGTCTTCATTCAGTGCCCTCCCAGCTCAGAGTTCAACACCTTCTTCTTCAGCCCAGGGTTCAATTACGGCGAGGGGTTCCAGCGCCGGGCAATTGTTTTGAGTGTGGTGAGTTTGGCCACCTGAGGAGGCAATGTCCTCGACTTCGCAGGGTAGGTCTTAGCAGAGGGATCAACCCTCCTCTTCGGCTCCATCTACTGCAGCACCATCCTTGTCTAGTAGGGGTGGGGTTCAGTCTTCTTGAGGTCGCCCCAGGAGTGAGGAGCGATCGAGTGGTGGTCAGGCACATTTCTATGCACTTCCGGATGTAAGAGATATTGTTGCTTCAGATGCAGTAATCACATGTATTATTTCAATTTGCCACAGAGATGCTTTCGTATTGTTTGATCCTGTGTCTACATATTCGTACGTGTCTTTTTATTTTTCTCATCATATGGGCACGACCCATGGTTGTCTTGCCTTTCCTGTGCATGTATACACCCTGATGGATGATACGATTATTGTAGATCACGTCTATCGATCCTGTCTTCTTTCTATTAAGGGTCTGGAGACCCGAGTGGATTTGCTATTATTGGGTATGGTGGATTTCGATGATGGATTGGCTATCTCTGTGCCATGCTATTTTGGACTGTCATGCTAAGACAGTTACATTGGCTATTCCTGGTAGTCCGCAGATTGAGTGTGGGGTTCGACTAATTATGTCCCTAGATGAGTGATTTCATTCTTAAAGGCTCTGAGGATGGTTGAAAAAGGGTATTTATCATACTTAGAATTTGTGATGGATGTTGGAGCTGAGACTTCTAGTATTGATTATGTGCCCGTTGTAAGGGACTTCCCAGATATGTTTCCATCAGACCTGCCGGGCATTCCGCTGGACAGGGATATCGATTTTGGTATTGATTTGGTGTCGGGCACTCAGTCCATTTCTATTCCTCCTTATCGTATAGTACTAGCTAAGTTAAAGGAATTGAAGAATAGCTTCAGGAGCTTTTGGATAAGGGATTCATTACCCTAGTGTGTCACCGTGGGGTGCACCCGTATTGTTTGTTTAAAAGAAAGGTGAATCAAAATGGATGTGTATTGATTATAGACAGCTGAACAAGGTAACAGTGAAGAACAAGTATCCTCTACCATGCATTGATGACTTATTTGATAATCTCCAGGGAGCGAGGGTGTTCTTGAAGATTGATATTCGTTCAGGCTATCACCAGCTGAAGATTAGAGATTCTGATATTATGAAGACAGCCTTCAGGACTAGATATGGGCACTATGAGTTTCTTGTGATATCTTTTGGGTTGACCAATGTCCCAGCCGCGTTCATGCACTTGATGAACAGTGTGTTCCGGCCGTATCTGAATTCCTTTGTAATTGTGTTTATTCATGACATCCCGGTGTACTCTCACAGCTAGGAGGAGCATGCTCAGCATTTGAGAGTTGTATAGCAGAGGTTGGGGGAGGAGAAGTTGTATGCGAAGTTCTCCAAGTGCGAGTTTTGGCTTGAGTCTGTAGATTTTATGGGTCATGTGGTGTCTCGTGATGGTATTCAGGTTGACCCGAAAAAGATAGAGGCGATGTAGAGTTGGCCTAGACCATCCTCAGCTACGGGAGATCTAGAGTTTCCTTGGTTTGGCGGGGTATTATCGCTGGTTTATTTAGGGATTTTCATCTATTGCTTCGTCCTTAACCAGGTTGACGCAAAAGGGTGTACCGTTCGTATGCTCGGATGAGTGCGAGGAGAGCTTCCAGAAGCTCAAGACAACTTTGACCACAACTCTAATGTTAGTTTTGCCATCATCTTCAGGTTCATATACTGTATATTATGATGGATCGAGAGTGGGGATAAGTTGTGTATTAAAGTAGGAAGGTAGAGTTATTGCTTATGCTTTTCGTCAGTTGAAGCCTCATGATAAGAACTACCCTATTCATGATTTGGAGTTAGCTGCCATAGTTCATGCCTTGATGATTTGGAGGCACTATTTGTACGGCGTGTCCTGTGAGGTGTATATTGATCATCATAGTCTCCAGCACTTGTTTAAATAGAAGGATCTCAATTTGAGGCAACATAGGTGGCTTGAGTTGCTCAAGGATTATGACATTACCATTTTATATCATACGAGGAAGGCCAATGTAGTGGCCGATGCATTAAGCCGAAAAGCTGTTAGTATGGGCAGCTTGGCGTATATTCCAGTTGGGGAGAGACCTTTTGCATATGATGTTCAGGCGTTGGCCAATTGGTTAGTGAGGTTGGATATTTTAGAGCCCAGCAGGGTGTTAGCTTGCGTTGTTTCTCAGTCTTCCTTATATGATCGCATTCTTGAGCGCCAGTATGATGATCCACACTTGCTTGTCCTTAAGGACAGAGTTCAGGATGATGATGCTAGGGATGTTACTATTGGTAGTGATGGGGTGTTGAGGATGCAGGGCCGGATTTTCCTGCCCAATGTAGATGGCCTTCGTGAGTTGATATTGGAAGAGGCCCAAAGCTCGCGGAATTCTATCCATCCAGGTGCCGCGATGATGTATCAGGATTTGAGACACCATTACTGATGGACAAAGATGAAAAAAAGGAGATTGTGAGTCATGTAGCGTGGTGCCTCAACTATCAGCAGGTCAAGTATGAGCATCGGAGGCCTAGTGGCGTGTTTCTGCGTATTGATATTCCTGAGTTGAAATGGGAGAGGATTACTATGGACTTTGTTAGTGGTCTCCCTCGAACAACGAGGAAGTTTGATTCAGTTTGGGTGATTGTGGATTGGCTGACCAAGTCAGCTCACTTCATTCCTGTGTGTACTACATGCTCCTCAGAGCGGTTAGCAGAGATATTCATCAATGAGATTGTGAGATTGCATCGGGTTCTTGTTTCTATTATATTAGACAGATGTACTTAGTTTACTTCGCAGTTCTGGTAGACATTTCAGCGAGAGTTGGGTTCACAGGTTGAGTTGAGTACTGCATTTCATCCTCAGACGGACGGACAGTCCGAGCATACCATTCAGATCTTGGAGGAAATGTTGTGTGCCTGTGTTATTTATTTCGGTGATTCTTGGACTAATTAATTGCCTCTCGCAGAGTTTACTTATAACAACAGCTACCAATCCAGTATTTAGATGGCGCCGTATGAGGCCTTATATGTTAGACAGTGTAGATCTCCAGTTGGTTGGTTTAAGCCCGGTGAGGCCTGGTTGTTGGGGACCGGAAGGTCCGGGATGTGTCTTATTTAGTGGGTGAGAAGGTCTTGCTGAAGGTTTTACCTATGAAAGGCATCATGAGATTTGGGAATAAAGGAAAGCTCAGTCCGAGATTCATTGGCCCTTTTGAGATACTCAGGAGGATTGGAGAGGTGGCCTATGTGCTTGCTTTGCCGCCCAGCCTATAGGGAGTTCATCCGGTATTCCACGTGTCTATGCTCCGGAAGTATGTTGGGGACCCATCACATGTGTTAGATTTCAGTACCGTTCAGCTAGATCATGACTTGACTTATGATGTGGAGTCTATAGCTATATAGGGTTATCAGGTGCGGAGATTGAGTTCTAAGGATATTGCGTCAGTGAAGGTACAGTAGATAGGTCGCCCCATGGAAGAGGCCACTTGGGAGATATAGCGCGAGATGCGGAGCAGATATCCACACTTGTTTGAGACTCTAGGATTGTTTCTTGACCCGCTCGACGATGAGCGTTCATTTAAGTTGGGGAGAATGTGACGACCGGCCCGGCGTCACGAGAGTTACCACCCTGGTTTTCCCCATATTGTGTAGTTTCATGTTGTATATCAGTATTAGAGTCTATTGGGAGAGTTTGGATTGATTCTAGTTGAAAATAACGCATATAGCCTCTTAGAAGGGAGCTCGTTTCAGAAAAAGTCAACCTAACGTTGACTATGTGGTTAGAGGGCTCGGATATGGATTTTGTTGGTTCGGCCAGCTTTGGGAGGTGATTTGTGAATTGTGGGAGCGATCAGAATTGAATTTGGAGGTCCGGTGTAGAAATAGGCTTGAATTGGCAAAGTTGGAATTTTGGCGGAATCCGGTTGATAGGTGAGATTTTGATTCGGGAGTTAGAATGGAATTCTGACAGATACAGTAGCTTCGTAGGGTGATTTTGGATATGTATGCAAATTTTCAGGTTATTCGGACATCGTTTGGTCGAGTTTTTGATTAAATGTTAGTTTCGGAAGTTTTAGTAGAAACTAGGCTTGAATCCGTGGTAATTTGGTGATCTTGTGTTAAAGGAAGTATTTTTATGATTGGAACAAATTTGTATGGTGTTTTAGAGTGGGTTTGCATTTTTGGTTGAGGTTTCGGGGGCCTCGGGATGGTTTTGGATGGTTAATCGGGCAATTACATATGTTATATCAGGTATGTGGGAAGGTTTTCTGTTGTTTCCGCATCTGCAGTGGGAGAGCTGCTTAAGCGGTCCCGTAGATGGTGACCGCAGAAGTGGTCTGGGGAGTTTTGCTTAGGACCGCAAAAGCAGTATATAGACCGCAAAAGCGGTTACCGCAGAAGCGGTGTAAGACCGCAGAAGCGGTCAAGCGGGATTTTAAGTTAAACCCTAGAATCGGTTATTTGAGCACGGAAGCAGGACCGCAGAAGCAAAAATTGCAGAGGGATTATGTGATCAGTGTATTGAAAATTTCATAAGTGTAAAATCATTTGGGGCTTCGAACTAAGAGAGGATTTGGGTGATTTTTGAAGAGGAATTCGTGGAGTATCATCATGTAAGACTCTTGGACCTAGATTTTGTTATTATAGTGATAAACATGGATTTAGTCACTGAAATTGGAGGAATCACAGTGTAAAGAATGGAGGTTTTTGCTTGAAGCCTAAGAAATGGTAAATTGATGATTTGAGAGGTCAAATGGACTCCGATTTCGATAAATTTGATATGTATGGACTCATGGTAAGACGAGGATTCTGAAATGTGAATTGCATATTTTTTTGAGAAGTGAGCCCGGGGCTCGGGTTTTTGAAACTTTGTGTTTTGGGTGTTTTTCGAGTTATTTCGATTGGGTTATGTTTCATTAGCCTGTTTTGATGTATTCCTATTGGTTTTGATTAGATTTGGAACTCGTGCAGATCGATTCTAGAGGGAAAGGCATTGCAGACTAGTTTTTGAGTCAGTTCGAGGTGAGTAATGGGTGTTGATGATGACCTGAGGGTCTGAAACCCCGGTATATCACTATGTGACACTATATTGTGATGAGACGCATACTTTACAGTGAGTGCGGGATCGATTGTGGTTGGGGACTACGGCTTAGTCCGACCGTGTGGCATTGTATTGTGTTGTTGGCTATAAATGAGCCGGTAAACCTCCTACATGGATGGTTGTGGATATATTTGGGCTATGTGCCCGTTAATGGATCCCGTGAGGATCGTTATCATTGTTTCTCTAATTATAGCATGTTTTCACGATATCAATCCTGAGCTAAACAATATCTAAAATGATTTTTGCAGATTCTGAGATTTTTGAACAAAGATTTCTATAATTTCTGCTAAAGGAATTTAAAAATGATAATTATTTCTGCCTGTGAGGCTTGCATTACATGTAGCTGGACTGATAGTGGATTGGGCTGCGTGCCGCAGCATATGTCACTGATATTGCGCTTGGGCTGTAGGAGCCCTTCCAGAGTCTGAACCCCCACTGTGAGCGCGGGTACCCAAATGTATCGGGCTACACGCCATAGCGGTCATGTTCATGCATCTGCATTGCATTTATTCGTTTCTGCTGAACTGTTTTATCTGTTATTGCTTTCTTGAGACTTATACTTTTAAAAAAAAAAGAAAATGAGGTACTGTATAACTTTACTATGTGGTTTATTGGGTGTTCTAATCTTCAATATCATTATACATGCTTATTACCACTGAGTTGGAAGTGCTAACTCTACTTCCTGCACTTTGTGTGTAGATCCAGGTACCTCCCAACAAGGTTGATCCACCAGCTGTTCTCAGAGTTAATCTTCAGAGTGTCGAGGTAGCTGCCTGGCTTCCGCAGGACTCGGCTCTCCCTTGTTTTCCTATACTTCTAGATTTTTCTGCGTTTTTGTCAGACATACTCTGCCACATTATTCGGTAGAGGCTTTTAACTTGTTACCCCCAGATTATGTGGGAGGATATTGCACATGGGATATCTTTATTGCTTGTGTTAAACTTCGTAAACTGTCTTATAATTAATGATTTTGAAACAAAGATGTGAGCTGGTAGCTCGGTCATGCGTGCTATTGGTTGCGCTGGTCTAGCAATGTGCTGGGCGCCATCACGACCGTGTTTGGGGTCGTGACACTTAGGAAAAGGAAAATACTGGGAAACAAAAATCAACTCAATCTTGGAAAGTAATTCCAATAATCTTAGGAAAAGGAAAATGTAACCTTAACTAACTAGGAAAGCAATAATAATAGTCTCATAACATATGGAAATAAGTCCCAAACCAATTTTGGATAGAATATTGAAAATCTTGGAAATCTTGAAGGAAATTTGCAAGTAACTTGGAACCAACTTGCACTCAACATGTAGCACGACTATTGTACCATTCTTGGACATCAAGTAAGTCATTTTTATGCAATAGAAATGTGGCTTTTTGTGACTTCATGGGTTGCAAGTTTGGGCACATTTTAGGTGCTAAATTGGTCCAACGGGGCCTGATTTGGACCTTCTTCAGAGGACATTCTTGGGATCTAATCCACCTCTTATTGGACATGAATTTGGGCCATAAAATAATTATATCACCTAGGTAAATCATATCCTTTATCCTTAAGCTCTTTCTCCCAACTAATAACTTCTTTGACCGTTCCTGAAGTCCAAGTCTAATGAACTTGTTTTGCACCTTTTTAACTTGAGATCTTGTTAAAGGCCCTTTTTGAGATTTCAAAGCTTCATACTTATCTTTGAGTAGATTTGAGCTTCCTAGGATTCTATCACAAGGAATAACAAAATTAAGATATATCACTATAATTCAATTCATCTCACACTAGCTTATATTCCTAAAAATATAAAACTAACTACATCCATTATAAACACAACTCTTGGAAAAGAACCGTGATTCAATTCATCTCACACTAGCTTCTATTCCTAAAAATATAAAACTAACTACATCCATTATAAACATAACCCTTGAAAAAGGACCGTGACACAAAGAAAAACCAAGGGGTTATTGCAACGCTACCTAACAAAAGAAAATCTTTTTTTGCTTTAGACATAAATCCCTCAAAAAAGTTGTCTAATAGATCCATCATCAGGAAAAGTCCAAGCTTTTTTTTATTCGTTTTTCTAAAAAATAGTAAAATATAGTCAATTAAACTAACACAACTAAATAGCATAGAAAGTCACCCAGACAATATGCTCACCCCACATTTAAAATTGTGCATTATCCCCAATACACACCATAACTAATAAAAGGGTAAAAGAGACTCTCCGGCAGGTAAAAGACCGAAGCACTAACAACTCATCAGGTACTCAAACTTCTCCCAAGCTTGATCCTTCATGCGGATACCTCACATTTAGCTCCAATCATTTGGTTTGTTGTTGTATCATTCTAATAGCTTTGCTTTCCATGCTCCTAGAAAATAAATAATAGACACTACAAAAATAATATAATTACAAAAAGAGTAAATTAAAGATAAAAAAATAAAATGGGGTCGTCTCGCTTGATTTAACATCGCGGCACGACGTGAATCATCTTTTACCTCTGCCTCGAGCTTATGAACTGAACTCCAAGTTTTTATTCAAGCTTATGATTAAGGTCATGGGGCGGTGGAACGGATCTAACTGGCCTAAGGAAATAATGTAGTATTCTGCAATCCTTGGCCTTTGTATGGGGTATGTAATCCTGACATTCTGGCAAGAAGAATTCCAGAATATATGCACCTTGTTCCTCATTCCTCGACTCTTCAATTGGTTTAGATGACTCTATTTCCATATCATCATCCAAACATAATGTGGAAAAATTCTTAGAGTGTGGTGTCACAATCCCAACCCCGATTGTGAGGACGCCCAACACAATGCTAGGCAAGCCCGACCAAACAATATCCTTAACCCAACTTCTTATACAGTTCATTTTCAATTAACATAGATAATTAACCAATTTATAATACATAAATCCTAAATAAGAGTTTAACATGCGGAATATCAAATAAAAACCTTCTACATAGCCCAAAAAGATCCGTTGTCACAAGTCTGAGCCTCTAATATTGGTTTACTAACATAATGTGTAGCAGTCTAGGGAATACAAAAATAAAAGTAAAAATAAATGATAGAGGGGAGAGATCAGAGCTACAGACGCTATTGCAACTACCTCCATGCTCCCAGTAATATGCTGCTTAGTAGAGAAGTGCTCATTCAGCCTCAGATGCACCCGGATCTGCATGCAAGGTGCAGAGAGTAATGTTAGCACTCCAACCCAGTGAGTAATAAACACAAATAAAGGCTGAGAATAAGAAATCCTGAATAGGCACAATGTAATCAATAAATGCATCAATTTAAACAATGTAGTATAAAGTCAGTAATGTTGTGAATATAATTATGGAAATGCTGCAACAAATAAGTAAATAAATGTCAGTTAAATAAGAAATGCAACACATAGTACGCTACTCTCTAGTACCCGCTGCGGCGTGCAGCCCGCTCCATTTTTTTATCATCTACGGCTCTCACTAGGGGGTGCGCAGACTCCAAGAGGGGCCCCTTACGGCCCAAGCGCAATATCAAGGCATTCCGTGGCATCAACTAGGCCCTCGGCCTCATATCAATATCAATATAATACTTCTGCGGTGCCGAGCCCGATCCCATACTCAGTCCAGAATCATATAAGCCCTCGACAATAATAAAATAGTAATTCTCAGCCCAAATCTAAGCTAGAAATATCATTTAAGTTTCAAATCTGAATAAAAGTGGCTGAGTTTGCAAAATAGTTTATAACAATAAGGCCGAGTCCAAGTATTTGTCAAAATAGTGAAGAAACAGAAATAACAACCTCCGAAGGGTCCAAACCGTTGGCACGAAGCCCAAATATGATAATTTATCCAAAAATGTTGATATCATATAAATTTTAGTCAAATATGCAGTAAATTCATCAATCAGGATGGACCAAGTCACAATCTCCAACGGTGCTCTACTCCATGCTTGCTACCCGGCATGCAAGTCACCTCAATATAGCACTACGATGTGCAAATCCGGAGTTTCAAACCATGAGGACATCATTTACATTCATTACTCACCTCAAGCCAACCAAAAATCTAGCTCGCTATGCCTTTGCCTCCCAACTTAGCCTCCTCGCACATCGAATCTGACCAAAACCACAACGAATACGTCACAATATGCCAAAGGAACAATACCCAATGGAAAACAATCAAAAATATTAAAAATCCCAAAATTGGCGAAATTCGAGCCCCGGTCCCACTTCTTGAAACTCAAAAATTCTTACTCCAACTCGTTCTTTATGTCTCCACGATTCTATACATATGAAGAACACCAAAATCAGGCTCCAAATGACCCCTCAAATCCCAGTTTTTTCTCTCTTATGTTCAAGCCCTAAATCCCCATTTTTGTCCATTAATTTCTTAAGTTTTAGGCCCTAATCCATGTATTTTCACCATAAAATTGTGTTTTAAGTCCAAGAATCTTTACCTTATTGAAGCTCCTTGAAAACCATCATCAAAATCATACACAATACTCCATACTCAAAGTTAGAATGAGAACCCTTCAAAAATTCACGGAGATGAACATTAATATTTCTGACCACATGAATCCACATCTGCGGTCAAATCTCGCTTCTGTGACTTCCACTTCTGCGATCAACATTCCACTCTGTGGAGATTCACTTAAGTCCTGAACTGCTTCTGCGGTAGAAATCCCGCATCTGCGGCTTCATCTTCTACGGACCAAGCTCAGCTCCTACGAAAATTCACTTAAGTCTAGAACTGCTTCTGCGGTCGAAATCCCACTTCTGTGGCTTCCGCTTCCGCGGGCCAAGCTCTCCTACGTAAATTCTCTAAGTTCAAGACTCCACTTCTGCGATACTAATGCCGCATCTGCGATACTGCAGATGAAACTCCTTATCCGCTTCTGCAGAAAGAGCTCCCCAAGCCAAACTTCACACCTGCGACCTTTTCTTCCACATCTGCGAGACCGCTTCTGCTGTCCCAAATCCGCAGAAGCAAAAATGCTAGAAGCATCAACAATTTTCCAATTTTACGAGTCTAAAATTTCCCGTTAACTATCCGAAATCACCCTGAGGCCTCAAGGACCTCAACCAAAAGCACCAATAGCTCCTTTAACATCATTCAAACTTTTTCCAATCATTAACACACCTCAAACAACACCAAAACCATCAAATTACATTGAATACAAGCCTAAGTTCTTCTAAAACTTTCGAAGCACGCATTCTGTCAAAAACCCAACCAAATCACCTCCGAATTACCTAAAATTTTATACATACATCCCAAATCAATTAATGATGCTACGGCAACTCTCAAAATTCTATTACAACCCTCGGATCAAAATATCACCTATCAATCAAAATTCACCAAATACTACCTTCGCTAATTCAAGACTAATTCTACATCGGACCTCCGAAATCACTTCCGATCACACTTCTAAGTCACAAATCATCCCCTAAAGGTAAATGAATCATCAGAATTCATATTTGAGGCCTCTAACACATAAGTCAATATCCGATTGACTTTTTCAAACTAATCTTTCCTTAAAGAGACTAAGTATCTCATTTCCTTCTCAGATCAATCCGAACTAACTCGATCACACAAGATACTAATAATGAAGCATAAAGAAGCAGAAAAATAGGGGAAATAGGCGGGGTTAACTAATGAGACGACGGGTCGGGTCGTCACATGTGTACCAATGCGCTCAAACACATGAACTTCAGGACTTTCAACATCTTCAACATTAATGATACTCGACTCAACAAAATTTATATCCTCGATGTTCTTGGCTCACTCTAGTCTCACGTCTTCAACATCGACATCGTGAAATTATAGTTGGCTAGGTTGTTGATATTCTACTCTGACTTCCCCAATTAACACCTCAAATTCATGCTCATCTTGGCTACTATCTTCAATATTGGCATGTTGAACATTAAAAGCTCCATCCACTTGACTTAATTAAGCCTCCAACTTGCGCATAGTTTCCTCATGACTTTCTATCTATCACTGTTTTTCATTATTAAATTTCATAAGGCACTTTAACATATCCTTGATCTCCTTCGGGTCTTCATCCCCATGTTCTTTGTTCCTGTTAACTTCAAAAGAAAAGCTAGGACCATCATAGTAAGGGGTTGGGGGAAGATAAGAAATATAAGCACAACTATAAAAGTGACCAGTTTACCACCATACTCATTACACACATTCCACAAATAAGATTTAGTTTGTGCACATAAGTCTCTCGTAGGAACATTTTAAAATTTTACCACGGGTGGTTTTCTTCACAAGAGCGACTTATGTGCACAAACTAAATCTTAGAAATATATACCGCTAAAATTGCACCGTTAGTTCCCCGAAATGGTGCCAAAATTTGATCATGCCCAACTATGCCCTATTAAAAGAACTAAGTAGTCGTTGCAAATAGAACCTGATTTGCAAGCCCGTAGTCGAATCCCACAGAGAATTAAGGTTTAGCTATAGTTGTCACTGTCACCAAGAATACAAGCTTGAACAATTTCTAACTTATTGATATTAAGATTCTTGTGTTTATTTAGCTAATTAACAAATTAAAATAATAAATTAACACTAAAGAAACTACATGTTGGAGAAAAGATTAAGCAGGTCTAAAGTTATGATTTTCCCAATTGTCGGAATCCTTCCTGCTATGTCTTCTATAATTTTGCCCAAGTATTCTCTACCGATCATGAGCACTCTGCATGTTGTAATTCTCTCATGAATAATTACGATAATTTACTAGACGTAATCTCTTGAGTTACGCTAACTGGTTTTAATTATAACTCACTTAGATCGCACCCAAATTTTTGTTATCCCTAATCCCACCTTTAAACACTTGGTTATTGATTCCTCACATACGTTAGAGTGATATTGTTCAACAGTTATCTAAATATGCGCTATCTCTCGAGTAATACATACTAAATAGGCACAGCTCATTGAGGACCCTTCAATCAACCACAAGAATAATATAGTTGAACAAATAGAGAAAATACTACGCCTCAATTATATAAAATCATAACAAGAATTTATCCTACAAAAGGTTCCATCAAAACACTAGATAAAAAATTAGCTTTTCATAATAGTATATAAAACTACAATACTAAAAGTCATAATCAACAATGAAAAATAGGAAGAGGAAGGAAAAACTCGTAGAAGAATTCTGCCTTGCTCCTATGATGTCGCTGTCTCCTTAGGTCGAATCTGTGTCAAAAATTACTCTCCTTCCTCAAAAAACCATTTTCCATGTATATATACTAATTAGGGTTAGGCACAAATAATTATATGTTTTCCTACGCAAAAAAAGACAGGCTTCTAGGCTTGGACGTCCGCGGCCGCGATACTTTCGTAGTGTACTGCCTCAGTCCGTGTCAGGTCTGATGTCGCGGTTTTGACTGCATTTTTTACCCTGTTTCTTTTCGAATTTGAAAGAAATTAAAAAATGAAAGTTGTAACCTTTGAGTTATGTTTCCAAGTATATATTATGGAGCTCAAATAGAGTTTTGGGCAAAACGATATGTCCATTTTACTAGAATGTACGCAATATATCTACTCAATTCTTCATTTTGTTGCTCTATAATCCATTGATCCCCCGAATATCATCACGGCTTAATTTCTTATTCTTTTACTCAGACTTTAAAGCTTCAAATAATGTGAATTAATTCCATAACATATGCATATCTTGGAATCACCCCTACAAGTCATAAAACACATAACTAGTGCAAGACACTAGCGACTAAAGCTCAAACACAATTAAAGTGCAGTAAATTTGAGTGTAATAAAAGACTAAAATATGTAATTATAGCCTACCATCAATTAGTATCTCTAATCATGTTAAAAGACGTCTAAAAATATAGGATATAAATTAAGCGTATGAACATGATTTAAATATATGCAACTAATTTAAAAAATGTAGCTCAAAGTAACAATATAAAATAAGAAGATAAGTAGAATAAGAGAAGAAGAGAGACTTTCTTATTTCATCAAGTGTTCAAGTGTGTTCCATCTCACATTTCATGCCTCTATTTATACTATTATATATGAAGGTTACAAAATGATCGTCTTAAATATGACATTAACAATTGAGATCATGGGGGGGAGATCATGGGGAGGGGGTTATAAAGGTGTGGGAGTTACAATCATAATAATGATGAGTAGCGGGAGGTTATGTAAATTATGGGGGAAACTAGTGGGAGTAGTGGACATCCACATATACTAAAGATTTTATAACACCCCCCTTGAATGTCCAAAAATAGATAATATGCCTCGTTAAAACCTTACTAAGAAAAACCCTACGGGAGAAAATCTTAGTGAAGGAAAAAGAGTACATATATCTGTAATATGCTTTATTTGCTGCCTTGTTAAAAATCCAGTGGGACAAAACCTAGGCTAAAGAAAACAAATTACAAGGCGTATCTTACTCCCCTCATAAAAAATCACTTTGTTTCCCGAAGACGGCGCATTCCAATCTTCAGTCTAAATTTCTCAAATGTTAAGGTTGGTAATGCCTTAGTGAACAGATCAACTAAATTTTCACATAAACAAATCTGTTGAACATTAGTTTTACCATTTTGTTGAATATTATGTGTGAAAAAGAGCTTTGGTAAAATATGCTTTGTTCTGTCTCCTTTGGTGTATCCTCCTTTCAGTTGAGCAATGCATGCAACAATGTTTTCATATATGTAGTTGGATTATCTATTCTCATAGGAAAACTACATATTTCCTGAATATGCTGAGTCATTGATCTTAACCAAACACATTCCTGACTAGCCTCATGAATGGCTATTATCTCAGCATGATTTGAAGATGTAGCAGCTATTGTTTGTTTCATTGAACGCCATGATATAGTTGTACCTACATATGTCAACAAAAATCCTGTTTGAGATCGGTCTTTATGTGGGTCAGACAAATAACCTGTATTAGCATAGCCAATCATTTCTAACTTGAATTTATTAGAATAAAACAATCACATATCCATAGTTCCCTGAAGATATCTAAATATATGCTTAACACCATCCCAATTTCTTCTTGGGGAGGAGCTGAATCTTGCTAATAAGTTTAATGCAAAAGCAATATGTAGTTTAGTATTGTTGGCAAAATACATCAGTGTGCCAATTGCACTAAGATGTGGAGTTTCATCACCAATGAGCTCTTCATCATATTCTTGAGGCCGAAATGGATCTTTATTTATATCAAGCAATCTCAAAACCATTGGGGTACTCAATGGATGTCCATTATACATGTAAAATCTCTTTAAAACCTTTTCAATATATGTTGATTGATGGACAAAAATTCCATTTGGTACATGCTCAATTTGGAGGCCAAGACAAAATTTTGTCTTACTAAAATCTTTCATTTCAAATTATTTCATCAAATACTCTACAACTTTTGGAAGTTATTTAGAAGTGACAATGATATTCAAGTCATCAACATACACATCTATGATGACTAATTCAGATTCAGACCTCTTAATAAAGACACAAGGCAAATATGGTCATTTTTGTACCTTTTCTTTAGCAATACTCGCTAAGGAGATTCTACCACATCATCCCTAATTTGTTCAATCCTTATAAGGATTTCTGAAGCTTTATTGAACAAGTTTCTCTTGAATTTTAATGTGCTTCAGGGACTTTGAATCCTTCATGGATTTTCATAAAAATTTCATTGTCTAGTGAGCCATATAAGTAAGCTATGACAACATCCATCAACTGGATATCAAGCTTTTCATAAACTGCCAGATTTATTAGATCCTTAAAGATAATTGCATCTACCACAGGAGACTATCTCTCATATAATCAATGCTAGGCCTTTGCGAAAATACTTGTGCCACAAGTCGTGATTTATATCTTACGACTTCACCTTTCTCATTTCATTTTCGCATAAAAACCCACTTGTACCCCACTGGCTTGACACCTTCAGGACTTTGGACTATTGGTAAAAAAAATTACGTTTTTCGAGTGAAGACAATTCCGCTTGAATTACATTTTTCCTTTTTGGCCAATCATTTTTATGTCTACATTTATCGACATATTTTGGCTCAAGATCCTCATCTTGTTGCATTACTTCAACTGCAACATCATATGACAAATTATTGTCAACAACAATATTATTCTTGTTCCACCTTTATCCCGTAGAGACAGAACTTATTGAGATCTCTTCATTTTCATCATTTTTAGGAACTAGAACTTCCTGTGAGGTCTTATCAATTATTATATCTGTATGCTCTTCTTAAGTAATTGCCTCCAGGTTATGATCAACTTCATCATTTGCTCTTTTTCTTTTTCGTGGATTTTTGTCCTTGGAACCGATTGGTCTACCACGTTTAAGGTGTTGCATAGACTCATGAATTATGATACTGTCCAGCTGGGACATCAACCAGAATTGGAGCATTTACAGCTGGAATATCTAATTTAGTAACCCATGAAAAGTTAGTAAATGCATATGGGAATTGATTTGTAATATTTTGCATATGAATGACCTTTTGAACTTCTTGTTCACATTGATTTATACGAGGATCCAAATGAGAGAGAGATAATACGTTCCAATCTATCTCTTTTTCTGGATGTTTATTGTCTCCCCCTAATATTGGAAAAACTGATTTATCAAAATGACAATCAGCAAATCTTGTTGTAAACAAATCTCCTGTCATAGGCTTCAGATATTTAATAATAGGAGGAGATTCATAAAAAATATGTACTCCCAACATTCTTTGGGGACCCATCTTTGTGTATTGTAATGGAGAAATTGGAACATATACCACACATCTAAAAATTCTTAGATGAAAAATATTTAGCTCCTGACCAAACGCCAACTGTAATGGGGAGACTTTATGGTAACTGGTTGGCTTTATGAGCACAAGTGCTGCTGCATGCAAAATATCATGTCCCCTCATAAAAAGGGGAAGTTTTGTCCTCATTAACAATGGTCTAGCTATTAGCAGGAGGCGCTTAATCAATTATTCTACTAGATCATTTTGAGTATGAAAATGAGCAACTGGATGCTTCTTTTATTCCAGTGGCCATACAATAGTCAATAAAGGCTTGAGATGTAAATTCACCAGCATTATCAAGACGAATTGTCTTAATTGTATACTCTAAAAATTATGCTCTTAACCTAATTATTTGGGCCAACAATCTCGCAAATTCCATATAACGAGTTGACAATAAGCATACATGTGACCATCTTATAGATGCGTCTATCAAAACCCTAAAATACTTGAATGGTCCACATGGAAGGTGTATAGGAACACATATATCACCTTGTATACATTACAGAAATGCAGGAGATTCAATTTCAACTTTAGTTGCTGATGGTTTAATAACCAATTTTCCTTGAGAACAAGAAGCACAAGAAAATTTCTTAAATTGAAGAATCTTCTTATTCTTCAATGTGTGCTCATTTGAATTCTCTATTATTCTGCGCATCATATTAGAACCAGGATGGCCCAACTGGTCATGCCAAATGATAAAATCATTAGAAGTAGTAAACATTTTATTTATTATGGCATGTAATTCACCCTGTGACGACCCAAAGGGTCATTACTTATTTTATTAATCATTTCGAGCTTCTGAGGTCCTGAAAACGTCATTTATAGTTTCCTCGATTTGCATGCGCAGTTCGGGCGCGAAGCTGAAATTTTTTATGTTGAAATATATGAAAACTGTGAGAAATTTGAAGAATTTTGATATTAATATTGATATGGTTCACTTTGGTCAACATTTTTGGTAAATGGATCCGGACCCGTGATTTGACGGTCTCAGAAAATCCATAGAAAAATATGAAACTTGGTCGTATTCTCGGAATTGAAATCCGAGGTCTAGAACCCCGGTAAAAGAATTTTTCTGTTAAATTGTTTTCTGAAAATGTTTAAGGGAAATGAAACAGAAATTTGATTAAAAAGCAATGGTATCGGGCTCGTATTTTGGTTCCGACGCACGGTACAAGTCATATATATTGGTTAAGCGCTTCATGTAAAGTTTGGTTGAAAATGGACGTCGTTTGACGTGTTTCGGCCTTAAATTGGAAATTTTGAAGGTTATGAAAATTTGAAGGAATTCTTGAGTTCTAAGGCTCAATTCATTGATTTTGATGTTATTTTAGCGATTTGATTGCGCGAGCAAGTTCGTATGATGTTTTTGAGTTTGTGTGCATATTTGGTTTGGAGCCCCGAGGGCTTGGGAGTGTTTCGAAGGTGGTTCGGAGTGTATTTGAACTTAAGAAAAACTGCAGAAAATCTGCAGCAGGCAATCCTTCATCGCGTTCGCGTCCAGGTGGTCGTGTTCGCGATGGCCAACTTCTTTTCTTCAACGCGTTCGCGTCCTGCTGGTCGCATTCGCGATGCCCAACTGTTTCCCTTCATTGCGATCGCGTACTCCTTCTCGCGTTCGCGTAGCGTAAATTTGAGACAGCCCTTTTTCTCTACGCGTTCGCGAGGCTTATCCCGTGTTCGCGTAGGCCAACCTGTAAGTCCCCAGAATTTCTTCTTCGCGTTCGCGACTAGCCCCACGCGAACATGATGTCTAGCATTTTTTCTTCATTGCGAACACGACCGGGGTGTCACGAACGCGATGAACAAATTTATGCCCAGTGAATTTAATCCCAAAATAGAATGGGATAAAAATCCCATTTCTGTTCAACTCCCTTCTCCACAGCTCCTTGGGCGTTGAGCAATTCTTCATCAAACTTATTGGGTAAGTAATTCTTAACTCCTTTTCTTCATTTTCCATCAATATTATTTGAATTCCTAAGCCTAAATATGTGTAAATGGGTAGAAAAATTAGAGAATTGAGTTTAATAAGCGTTTCAAAGAATTTGCGATCTAGACCTCGTTTTGGGGTCGAACATAAGAATAAATTGTATATTTGAACTCGTGTATGATTGGGTGAATTTATTTTGGCTCGAAATTTGAGTTTCGATTATGTTGGCCCGGGGTCAATTTTTACTATTCCGGGTAGAATGTTGTAAAAATTATAATTGGCCATATGAATTAGTTTGTTGAGTAGTATTGACGATATTAAATCAATTGTATATAGATACAATTGGATTGGAGCCAAATTTGAAAGGAAAAGGCATTGCTACGAATTGAATTGTTCGTAAACTTTCGAGGTAAGTGTTTGTTCTATCCTAGCTTGAGGGAATAGGATTATGTACTATGTGCTATGTGATCGAGTGCGATGTATGGGTTGTGGTGACGAGCATCCATACACCGGCGTCTAGCATGATCGTGAGTCGTTGTAGATACTTGTTGTGAGACATATTGATGATTATTGTGTCCCTTGTCGGGACGGTTCATGATTTATTGTTTTCATTCTCTGCCCTTAACTGTGATTGTTATTTGGGTGAGGAAGAGTGATAATGCATGAAGGGTGATGCCGTGCCTTGATTTATTGATTATACACGAAGGTCAATGCCGTGCCCTGATTTATTGATTATGCACGAAGGTTAATGCCGTGCCCTGATTTATTGAACCATGTACGAAGGATCATACCGTACCATGGATGTGAGGATGAGAGTAAAAGCACGAAGGGTGATGCCGTGCACTTTATTGCTTATTTGGAGAGGATGAGGGTAAAAGCACGAAGGGTGATGCCGTGCAACTAATTGCCATTCCTTGACTTGATATTACCTGTTTTCCATTATACTTTGTTTTCCTTGTGGACTTGTTAACTCTTGTTAATTGCTGAGTTCTTCTGAGATATTCCTTGTTGAGTTGTTACTTGATTATTTCTCGTTATCTTGTGGTGTGTATATATAGAGAACTACACAGCTTTATCATGGGATTAGTTTGCAGATCGTTATCTTGTGGTGTACATATATATATATATAGAACTGCACAGGTTTATGTGGGTGTCTGGTCCTAGGCTTGTCACTACTTCACCGGGATAGGCCAGGCACTTACCAGCACATGGGGTCGGTTGTGCTGATACTGCACTTCTGTGCGTTTTTGCATAGGTCCAAGTTTCGATCAGGAGCAGCAGCAGTAGATCTTTTACGTGGGAGTGGAGCATCTTGAGACCGAGGTATCTTGCAGGCGTCCGCAGGCCCGGCGTCTCTTCCTTTTATTTATGATACTAGTTGTAGTCTCCTTGTTCCGAGACAAACAGATTATGTTATATTTCTTTCAAACCTTTATGTGTAGTATTCATGAAGTAGTTCGTGAGTTGGTGACTCCACGTCTTGGGTAGAGGATTCCAGTATCATTTTACCTTGAAATTGCTTATTGCTATTTTTATAAAGTCTTCCGCACTTGTTTAATTAAGGTTATGGTTTTGGGTTGTTAAATTGAATATGAAATATTGCTAAAAAATAGGATAGTGTGAATAAAGTGGCTTGCCTAGCTACCACGAGTAGGTGCTATCACGATCCCGATGTTGGGGGAAAATCCGGGTCGTGACAAGTTGGTATCAGAGCTCTAGGTTACATAGGTCTCACCACTCACGAACAAGCTTAGTAGAGTTTGAGAGGTAGGTACAGAGACGTCTGTACTTGTCCTCCAGAGCCTATTGAGTTAGGAAAGAGTCTCTCATTTGTTCCTTCTTGTCGTGCGATTTGTTCCTCAAATGCTGATTGAACTTCTACTCTGTCCTTTCGCAGATGGTGAGGACACGCGCTTCTTCATCCACTGATCCGCAGCCTGAGCCCCAGGCGGCTCCCGTGAGGGGTAGGGGCCGAGGCCATTTCAGAGGCCGTGGTAGGGGCAGAGCTCAGCCCCAGGCAGCTATTCCAGAGGTGGAGCCTCATATTGAGATTGGTGAGGAGGTTCCAGTCTCAGCAGCTCCAGTGGGCCCAGCTCAGGTCCTAGGAGAGGCTTTATTTACCCCGGATCTTCGGGAGGCTTTGGTCGGGATAGCGGGATTTATGGACAGCGTTGCCAGAGCAGGCTTATTATCAGTTGCACCAGCCGCTTCTCAGGCTGGAGGAGGGTCCCAGACTCCTATTGCTCGTACTAGGGAGCCAGTAGCTCCTCAGCCTCAGGCCACAGTGGTTCAGCCAGCTGTGGCCACTCAGTCAGGTACCACGGCTCATGCCGGAGATGGAGCGGCCATGACTTCTGATTCTTTATGGAGACTTGATCGGTTCTCCAAGCTGTTTACCACTACCTTCAGCGGTGCCACATCAAAAGATCCTCAGGATTTCTTATTCAGTTGCCATGAGATTCTCAAGACTATGGGGATAGTGGAGTCCAATGGAGTTGACTTATGTACATTCAGGCTTTCAGGATCCACCAAGACTTGGTGAAGGGATTATTGTTTGACTCGACGAGCAGGGTCCTCGGCTTTATCATGGGATCAGTTTGCAGAGTTATTTCTGGAGAAGTTTCTCCCTGTTACTCAGCAAGATGCATTTCGGAGGCAGTTTGAGTGCCTCCAGCACGGCACTATGACTGTCACTCGGTATGAGACGAGATTTGTTGATTTGGCACATCATGCAATGGTGATACTTCCCGTAGAGCGGGAGAGAGTCCGCAGGTTCATAGATGGTCTTAATCAGCCAATTAGACTCCAGATGGCTATGGGAGTGGGGAGTGATATATCATTTCAGGAGGCAGCTAATGCGGCACGTAGAGTTGAGATGGCTCTTGCTCGGGGAGGGGGTTATTCTTCAGACAAGAGGGCTCGTCATTCGGGCAGGTTTAGTGGTTCTTCTTCCGGTGGCAGGGAATCTTTTGACAGGGGCCAGTCTTCCAGGCCTTTCCATTTCGCCCTTCAGGCTTCATAGGGTGCACCAGGTGATCGTGGGCACTATTTAGATCAGCCCCCTATTAGTGCTCAACCTCTTCAGAGTGTTCGTGGAGGCCATTTGGGTCGTCAGGGCCAGCAGCCCCATCAATATAGGAGTTGCTACGGTTGTGGTGACCCAGGTCATTTTGTCAGGTTCTGCCCTCGAGCGACGGGCAACACTCAGCAGCGAGACCCTCGTCCCATGATTCAGGCCCCAACTGACCCTCAGCTTGCCCAGCCAGCCAGAGGCAGAGGCAGAGATCATAGAGGTAGAGGTCAAGACCCTAGAGGTGGAGACCGTCCAGCCAGAGGTAGAGGTCAGCCAGTTGATGGCCGTCCTAGAGACGTAGCTCAGAGGAGAGGTGCAGATCCCCGATTCTATGCTTTACCATCCAGGCCAGAAGCAGAGGCATCAGATGCCGTGATTACAGGTACCATTCTTGTATGTGGCAGAGGTGCTTCAGTATTATTTGACCCTGGGTCAACATATTCATATGTGTCTTCCTACTTTGCACCGTATTTGGCTGTACCTAGCTGTGCTCTGGATATTCCAATTTATGTATCTACACCAGTGGGCGACTCCATTGTAGTCGATCGGGTACATCGCTCGTGCGTAGTTATCTTTGGGGGTCTTGAGACCCGTGTTGATCTATTGCTTTTGGACATGGTGGATTTTGAAGTCATATTGGGTATTGACTGGTTGTCCCCATACCATGCTATTCTAGATTGTCATGCTAAGACTGTGACCTTGGCCTTGCCAGAATCACCCCGACTAGAGTGGAAAGGTACCTCAAGCCTGTCACGCCCCAAATCGAGGAACATGACCGGCGCTGACCGGGTTGCCCCAGTCAAGCGGACCTGGGTGCCTTTCATTCCCACGCGTTACCCCTGTGATGATTGTTTCTCATTAACCAAATATATTACTAATCATAATTGATTTCACATTAAACAAATAAAACGATACGAGTGATTCATTAACTAGATTTCAATTTTTACAACGCCCGACATAACACAATATATACATAAGACTGGAGTCCCACAGTTTACATGTCTACAAAGCCTCTAGGATACAAAAGGGAAATACAATACTTGCCGGTAACAAGGCTCCGGCTATACCTTACAAAACCAAAAAGAAATCTAAACCGAGTGGCATAAACCACACAAGGCCCCGAGGAAGAAAGGGGCTCAGCAAAACGGGCAGTGGAAGGAGAAGGATACTACTGCCGATGAGCTGAAGTGCCTGCTACTGATCCACCTACAATCATGACATGAATGTAGCGCCCCCGGCAAAAGGGACGTCAGTACACTTGAATTGTATTGGTATGTATGGACAAACTTTGTCCCAAGTAAACTCAAGCCATTAAATTACATTAAAACTAATCAAGCCAACCAACCATGTTTTCCACCTTTTACTCATTTCAGATAAGCCTCAACACAAGCACATTCAAGGTCAACAAATGAAACAACGACCAATCAACAACATAAATTGCAAGTAGTCAAACATAGGAGCAATCAGTGCTCCCCAGGTTGCAAACTCTCCTGTTGTCTCCTTTCACAATTTCACATTATTGATTTATGTATCAATTTTCAATAGCGATTTCGATCGCTTTCCATCCTTATTGCCCCTGACCACCCTTATTACCTCGGCCACCCTTATCACCCCAACCCACACCTTATTTCACCACGTTGCGGCGCGCAACACGACCCCGCCTTACGGTTGAAAACACAACAATTTCAAACAGCAGATAAGGTACTACACACAATTTCAACAAGTTCAAATAAGCAACTTACACATTGGTTCATGTTCTCAATTTCTTCTCAATTCAATATCACAACCATGTTACAATATTTCCACAATTCAAGTGTTTCATCTCTTTCCACAATAAACCAATTCTCAAGTGTTTCATTTGTTTTCCACAAGGTACCATATAGGCCATCATAGTCATTATTCACAATTCTTTTGCCAAATTAAACTCTCATTTTACATCACTCATAGCTCGACAACAAACTTTGAATATCCAACAACAACATCAAGAATTTCACACAATTTGTCAATTTAACACTGAAACAAACAAACTTCACACATATAGGCGATTTCACAAGAATCAAAATTAGCCATACATTCCTGGTGATGATTTTTCCTCCTACTTTATGCTTACCCAAGATATCCTACTCTTGCCAACCTTGTTCTTGAAGACTCTTACTCCTACTCACTTCTTTTTACTAGAAATCAAGTTCAATAATCATGCATGAGTGTAAAAATTCTATTTTCAAAAGCTATTATATGCAAACCTCTCTTTACCCAATTTAAAACTGAAAATCAAAGAAAATAGTTAGGGTTTTTACCTTGAAAAGATTGGGGAAGTTGAATCCTTGCCCTAGGATCCCTTGGAATTAAGTAGTTGGAACAATCTTTGAAGATGAAGAACTTCTCTCTCTAAAAACCCTCTCTTCTCTCTCTAATTTTTGGTAAGATAATATGATAAAATGAAGAAGAAGTGTGTTATATTAAAGAAGAGATCGGGTCAAAATGTTACAAAATCTGGGCCGGGGTCGAATATGCGGTCACTATGCGACCGCAGAATCAACATGCGGTCCGCATAGTGACCGCAGAATGGCTCAAAAAATTACGCAGGTTCTGTTAAGACATGCGGTCACTATGCGGACCGCATGTTGATTCTGCGGTCGCAAAGTGCACCGCAGATTTGACATGCGATCGCATATCGACCGCACTTTTGACACGATTTTGGGCAACTTCTCTGGAACGATTTGCGGTCAGAATGCGGTCCGCATGTCAGGTTTGCGGTCGCATTCTTGACCGCATATTTGACATTTTTCTGGAAAATTTTATTCTCTACATTTTGAAACTTAAATCACTACCAAGGGTCCGAACCGCGGCTCGCAAGCTCACCGCGAAGAATTATACGCATTCCTAACACATTATTCGGACCATGACACCACAACTACTAGGTTTTATGCACAAAAATTTTACGGGGCCTTACAAAGCCACTCCGTTCGCACTGTTATTTCCTATGTTAAGGCTCGACGCATGGTCGAGAAGGGGTGTCTAGGTTATCTGGCTTATGTTTGTGATTCCAGCGCAGAGGTCCCTTCTATTGAGTCGGTCCCTATTGTACGGGAGTTTCCTGAGGTTTTCCCTTCAGACCTACCGGGCATGCCACCCGACAGGGATATTGATTTCTGCATTGATCTGGCACCGGCCACTCAACCCATCTCTATTCCACCCTATCGTATGGCCCCGTCGGAGTTAAAAGAGTTAAAAGATCGGTAGCAAGACCTTCTTGAAAAGGGCTTTATCAAGCCCAGTGTTTGCCCCTGGGGAGCACCTGTGTTGTTTGTGAAGAAGAAGGATGGCTCGATGCGGATGTGTATTGATTACCGACAATTGAACAAAGTGACAATAAAGAATAAGTATCCACTGTCGAGGATTGATGATTTGTTTGACCAGCTCCAAGGAGCGAGGGTGTTTTCAAAGATAGACTTGAGTTCAGGATATCATCAGCTGAAGATCAGGGCGGCTGACGTTCCTAAGATAGCCTTTCGCACTAGATATGGGCATTATGAGTTCTTGGTCATGTCCTTCGGGTTGACCAATGCCCTAGCAGCATTTATGCAGTTGATGAATCGGGTATTCAGGCCTTACTTAGATCTGTTCGTGATAGTCTTTATAGATGTCATCCTGGTATACTCCCGCAGCCAAGAAGAGCACGAGCAGCACCTCAAAGTGGTTCTTCAGACTCGATAGGATAATCAGCTATATGCCAAATTCTGGAAATGTGTGTTCTGGTTGAGTTCAGTGGCATTTTTGGGCCACATCGTATGAGTTGAAGGTATTCAGGTGGACCCAAAGAAGATAGAGGCAGTCCAGAATTGGCCTCGACCAGCTTCAGTGATCGAGATCCGGAGTTTCTTAGGGTTAGCAGGTTACTACCATCGATTTGTATGGGGTTCTCTTCTATTGCGGACCTAATGACCAGGTTGACCCAGAAGGGTGCCCAGTTAAAGTGGTCAGATGAGTGTGAGGCGAGTTTTCAGAAGCTCAAGACAGCCTTGACTACCGCACCAGTATTGGTACTACCTACGGGTGCAAGGCCTTATACAGTTTATTGTGACGCATCTCGTACATGACTTGGAGCGGTATTGATATAGGATGGTAAGGTTATTGCTTATGCTTCGAGACAGCTAAAAATACATGAGAATAATTATCCAGTTCATGATCTTGAGTTGGCAGCAGTAGTTCATGCCTTAAGATCTGGAGGCATTATCTATATGGTGTGACATGAGAGGTGTACACTGATTACAAAAGCCTACAGTACTTGTTCAAGCAAAATGAGTTGAATCTACGACAGCGGAGATGGTTAGAGTTGCCGAAAGACTATGATGTTACTATCCTATATCACCAGGTAAGGCCAATGTGGTGGCCGATGCTTTGAGTAGGAAGTCTACCAGTATGGGTAGTCTTGTATTCATTCCAGTCAGTCAGAGACCATTTGCTCTAGATGTCCAGGCCTTAGCCAACCGGTTCGTGAGATTAGACATTTCTGAGCCTAACAGGGTGTAAGCCTGCACAGTCGCTCGTTCTTCCCTATTAGAGCGTATCCGTGAGAGGCAATTTGATGATCCTCATTTGCGTGACTTAAGAGATACAGTACAGTGGGGAGGTGCCACGAAGGTAAATCTAGATGATGATGGGATATTGAAATTGCAGGGTCGAGTTTGTGTGCCCAATGTCGAAAGGATTCGAGAGTTGATCTTAGCGGAGGCCCACAGTTCGCGGTATTCTATTAACCCGGGCGCCGCGAAGATGTACCAGGACTTACGACAGCACTATTGGTGGCGCAGAATGAAGAAAGATATCGTTGCATATGTCGCTCGGTGTCTTAATTGTCAGCAGGTGAATATGAGCACCAAAGGCCTAGTGGTGTACTCCAGAGGATTGAAATTCCCAAGTGGAAATGGGAGCAGATCACTATGGACTTCGTTACTGGACTTCCTTTGACTCAGAGGAAATTGGATGCTATTTGGGTCATTGTTGATAGGCTGACCAAGTCAGCACACTTCATTCCAGTATCTGTCTCCTACTCGACGGAGAGGTTAGCGGGGATTTATATTAGGGATATTGTTCGTCTTCATGGGGTGCCAGTATCTATTATCTCTGATCGGGGTACGCAGTTTACCTCGCGGTTCTGGAGAGCGGTCCAGCAGGAGTTAGGCACCCAGGTTCAGTTGAGTGCAGCATTTCATCCTCAGACGGATGGCCAGTCCGAGAGGACTAACCAGATTCTAGAGGACATGCTTCGAGCCTGTGTTATTGATTTCGGAGGCTCGTGGGACTAGTTTCGGCCATTAGCAAAGTTCGCCTACAATAACAGTTACCAGTCTAGCATCCAGATGGCTCCGTATGAGGCGTTGTATGGTAGGCGATGTCGATCTCCAGTTGGATGGTTTGAACCGGGAAAGGCTCGGTTGTTGGGTACAGACTTAGTTCAGGAGGCCTTGGATAAGGTCAAGACTATTCAGGAGAGATTGCGTTCAGCTCAGTCTAGGCATAAGTCTTATGCGGATCGTAAGGTTCGAGATGTAGATTTCATGGTTGGCGAGCGAGTATTGCTCTGAGTGTCGCCTATGAAGGGTGTGATGAGGTTCGGGAAGAAGGGCAAGCTCAGCCCTAGGTATATTGGTCCATTTGAGATTCTAGACCGAGTGGGAGGGGTGGCTTACAGACTAGCTTTGCCGCCTAGCTTATCAGTCGTGCATCTAGTTTTTCATGTATCTATGCTTCGGAGATACCACGGCGATCCCACACATGTGTTAGACTTCGATACTGTCCAATTGGACAATGATCTATCTTACGAGGAGGAGCCGGTGGCCATTCTAGACCGGCAGGTTCGACAATTGAGGTCGAAGAGTTTTCCTTTTGTGGGAGTTCAGTGGAGGGGTCAGCCTCCTGAGGCATCGACCTGGTAGTCCGAGTCTGACACGCGAAGCCGATATCCTCATCTATTCCATGACTCAGGTACTTCTTTCTTTTGTCTGTTCGAGGACGAATGGTTGTCTTAAAGGTGGAGAATGTGACGACCCAAAGGGTCATCACTTGTTTTATTAATCATTTCGAGCTTCTGAGGTCCTGAAAACCTCATTTATAGTTGCCTCGATTTGCATACACAGTTCGGGCGCGAAGCTGAAAATTTTTATGTTGAAATATATGAAATATGTGAGAAATTTGAAGAATTTTGATATTAATATTTATATGGTTGACTTTGGTCAACATTTTTGGTAAACGGATCCGAACCCGTGATTTGACGATCTCAGAAATTCCGTAGAAAGATATGGAACTTGGGCATATGCTCGGAATTGAAATCCGAGGTCTAGAACCCCGGTAAAAGAATTTTTCTGTTAAATTATTTTCTGAAAATATTTAAGGGAAATGAAACTGAAATTTGATTAAAAAGCAATGGTATCGGGCTCGTATTTTGGTTCCGACGTCCGTTACAAGTCATATATATTGGTTAAGTGCTTCCTGTAAAGTTTGGTTGAAAACAGACGTCGTTTGACGTCTTTCGGCCTTAAATTGGAAATTTTGAAGGTTATGAAAATTTGAAGGAATTCTTGAGTTTTAAGGCTCAATTCATTGATTTTGATGTTATTTTAGCGATTTGATAGCACGAGCAAGTTTGTATGATGTTTTTTAGTTAGTGTGCATATTTGGTTTAGAGCAAAAACTGCAATAAATCTGCAGCAGACAATCCTTCATCGCGTTCACATCCAGGTGGTCGCGTTCGCGATGGCCAACTTCTTTTCTTCAACGCGTTCTCGTCCTGTGGTCGCGTTCGCGATGCCCAGTTGTTTCCCTTCATCGCGATCGCGTACTCCTTCTCGCGTTCGCGTAGCGTAAATTTGAGCCAGCCCTTTTTCTCTACGCGTTCGCGTGGCTTATCCCGCGTTCGCGTAGGCCAACCTGTAAGTCCCCAGAATTTCTTCTTTGCGTTCCCGACTAGCCCCACGCGAATGCGATGTGTAATATTTTTTCTTCATCGTGAACGCGACCGGGGTGTCGCGAACGCGATGAATAAATTTATGCCCAATGAATTTAATCCCAAAACAGAACAGACACGGGATAAAATCCCATTTATGTTCAACTCCCTTCTCCACAGCTTCTTGGGCGATTTTTGAGCAATTCTTCATCAAACTTCTTGGGTAAGTAATTCTTAACTCTTTTTCTTCATTTTCCATCAATATTATTTGAATTCCTAAGCCTAAATATGTGTAAATGGGTAGAAAAATTAGAGAATTGAGTTTAATAATGGTTTCAAAGAATTTGCGATCTAGACCTCGTTTTGGGGTCGAACTTAAAAATAAATTGTATATTTGAACTCGTGTGTGATTGGGTGAATTTAGTTTGGCTCGAAACTTGAGTTTCGATTATGTGGGCCCGGGGTTGATTTTTACTATTCCGGGCAGAATGTTGTAAAAATAATAATTGGCCATATGAATTAGTTTGTTGAGTAGTATTGATGATATTAAATCAATTGTATATAGATACGATTGGATTGGAGCCAAATTTGAAAGGAAAAGGCATTGCTACGGATTGAATTGTTCGTAAACTTTCGAGGTAAGTGTTTGTTCTATCCTAGCTTGAGGGAATAGGATTATGTGCTATGTTCTATGTGATCGAGTGCGATGTATGGGCTATGCTGACGAGCATCCATACACAGGCGTCTAGCATGACCGTGAGTCGTTGTTGATACTTGTTGTGAGACATATTGATGATTATTGTGTCCCTTGCCGGGACGGTTCATGATTATTGTTTTCATTATCTGCCCTTAACTGTGATTGTTATTTGGGTGGGAAAGAGTGATAATGCACGAAGGGTGATGACGTGCCTTGATTTATTGATTATGCACTAGGGTTAATGTTGTGCCCTGATTTATTGATTATGCACGAAGGTTAATGTCGTGCCCTGATTTATTGAACCATGTACGAAGGATCATGCCGTACCATGGATGTGAGGATGAGAGTAAAAGCACGAAGGGTGATGCCGTGCACTTTATTACTTATTTAGTGAGGATGAGGGTAAAAGCACGAAGGGTGATGCCGTGCAACTAATTGCCATTCCTTGACTTGATATTACTTGTTTTCCATTATACTTTGTTTTCCTTGTGGACTTGTTAAATGTTGTTAATTGCTGAGTTCTTTTGAGATATTACTTGTTGAGTTGTTACTTGATTATTTCTCGTTATCTTATGGTGTATATATATATATATATATATATATATATATATATATATATATATATATATATATATATATATATATATATATATTTACGTGGGTGTCTGGTCCTAGGCTTGTCACTACTTTGCCGGGATAGGCCAGGCACTTACCAGCACATGGGGTCGGCTGTGCTGATACTGCACTTCTGTGCGTTTTTGCACAGGTCCAGGTTTCGATCAGGAGCAACAGCAGTAGATCTATTGCGTGGGAGTGGAGCATCTTGAGACCTAGGTAGCTTGCAGGCGTCCGCAGGCCCGACGTCTCTTCCTTTTATTTATGATACTAGTTGTAGTCTCCTTGTTCCGAGACAAACAGATTATGTTATATTCTTTTCAGACCTTTATGTGTAGTATTCATGAAGTAGTTCGTGAGTTGGTGACTCCACGTCTTGGGTAGAGGATTTCAGTTTCATTTTACCTTGAAACTGCTTATTGCTATTTTTATAAAGTCTTCCGCACTTGTTTAATTAAGGTTATGGTTTTGGGTTGTTAAATTGAATATGAAATATTGCTAAAAAACAGGATAGTGTGAATAAAGTGGCTTGCCTAGCTACCACGAGTAGGCTCCATCACGATCCCGATGTTGGGGGAAAATCCGGGTCGTGACACTACCACACCAATATTTGTATGGTACAATCTAGAAGAAAATGTGGGTAATGTTTTGTGACATTTATCCTCCGCTTTTATTGTGGTAATATACAAGTACTCAACATCTCCTTCATTAGAGGTCTCAACATGGTAGCCATTTTGCGAATAGCTTTGAAACTCAACAAGTTTCTTTGAGACTTACTACAATATAATGCATTATCAATAGTTAATATTGTTCCTCCAGGTAGTAATAAAGCCACTCTTCCAGAGCCATCAATTAACTTTGTACTACCAGATATTATTTTAACATAAGCCTTTTTCATAACCAAATAAGATAAAAAAATCTCTTAATATTGTGTGAGTTGTAGCACTATCCAAAAGACAAAAATCTTCGTTACTCATCTTGGATCCAATTGAAGACTAGGAAATTTTATATGCTTCACAAAAAAAAAATAAAAGTACATCATGAAAAATACTGAAAAACTAACATCACCAATGACAACATAAGACAACTTAAGTACTACTTGAAAATTAAAAAAAAATAACTTTAGAACGAGACAAAAAAAAATAATGAAAATAAATTCCATTCTCTAGTAAATGATCAAACTTTAGTTTTGATCTCTAAAGAAGACTTCAACTTCCAAATGAGTAAGATCATCGAGGCCTTGAAAATCATCATCATTCAAAGCAAGATTTGCCTCGGCATTATCATCATTTTTGTTTGAAAGCCTTGCTTAAAACTCATTTTTTAAGGTCAAGTATGACTCCGCTGGGGCATTAGCAGAAGATGCTCATTTGCCTTTCTTTCGATGTTGTTTTGATAAAGCCTAAAAATACTCAGGTGCACGTCATTCAATTTTTCAGTGATCTTTCATGCCACATTGGTGGCAGTTATCGCTTTTGCATCTTGAAGGATTATTTTGAGAACCCATATTATTGTCTCATTAGCCATGACCACCACGATGAGGACTGTTATATCGTCTCTTAACAT
Source organism: Nicotiana noctiflora (assembly GCA_032618575.1). Classification (NCBI taxonomy): domain Eukaryota; kingdom Viridiplantae; phylum Streptophyta; class Magnoliopsida; order Solanales; family Solanaceae; genus Nicotiana; species Nicotiana noctiflora. The sequence continues at coordinate 44,982 of JASVEL010001716.1, forward strand.
TTTCATGCCCATGTACATTCATATGGCCATGATTATTATTATATCTTTTCCCATACTTATCACGTCTAGCTGCCATAATCGCTTCTGGAAGCGGAGTTGACCTTATGGGACAAGCTTTATGATTTTTCAGCAAAAGGGTATTATGGCTCAGCCACCACAAGGCACGAGATCAATTCAGAATACTTTTTTAAATCCCTTTCACAGTATTGCTGCTATAATACTATATTTGAGGCATGAAAAGTCGTAAGAGTCTTTTCCAGCAAATTCTCATCATTCATAACTTTTCCACATAATTTCAATTGGGAAATTCGTAATACGGAGAATTATACCCATTTACGGTCTTAAAATTTTGCAACCGTAAGTGCATCCACTCATATCGTGCATTTCGCAATACCATAGCCTTAAGGTTATCATACCTTTCCTTCATGCCAATCCACAATTCAAGTGGATCTTTCACTGTTAAATATTCAACCTTCAAACCTTCATCCAAATGACGACGAAGGAAAATCATGGCCTTCGCTTTGTCCTGGCTTGATGCCTCACTACCCTGAGTAATGGTGTTACCAAGGCCTTTAGCGGCTAAGTTAAATCTCAGCATCGAGAATCCATGATAGGTAATTCTTTTCAGAAAGGTCAAGTACCACACACTCAAAATTTGACAAATTGACATAGTAAAAACTATCAAAAAAAATAAATGAATTAGAAATAAAAAGAAATAAACGAAAATATTTTCATCAATGGGTCAATCTGGTCATTACCCATAAAAATAATAGCATCAATTGGCCAGTTAATCACCATAAAAATACATGACTTAGCTATGCCACAATAATAAATATAAACATATAGTTCTTCAAAATAAACAAAAAATATTTTTTTTCGAAAGTCCTTAGTCGTAAGGAAAGAAATTGGGAAGTCATTTGATAGAGTATTAAAATAGTAGGAAAAACTATTCAACTAATCTTAATTATTCTGACAAACATGTCAACTATTGGCATTAAACATAATGCACTCAATATAATTGTCATATTTTCTTTTTACGAGACAACACATAATTCTAAGTGAGTAAATCCAAAAGAAGTAGATTCCACGTAAAAGAAATGTGTAGCAACAATTTGATAATTTGAACATTAGGTTGTAGATATTTACCTTTGCCAATGGAATTCAATCTAGAGATTTCGTGATGATAAAGTGTTTAAAAAATATAGCTCAAAGTAGCAATGTAAAATAAGAAGATAAGTAGAATAAGAGAAGAAGAGATAACTTTCTTATTTCATCAAGTGTTCAAGTGTGTTCCATTTCATCTTCCATGACTCTATTTATACTATTACATATGAAAGTTACAAAATGATTGTGTTAAACACGACATTAACAAATGAGATCATGGGAGGGATTATGAAAATGTGAGAGTTACAATCATAATTATGATAAGTAGTGAGAGATTATTTATATCATGGGTGAAAGTAGCGGGAATAGTAGATATCCACATTTACTAAAGATTTTATAAAGTTTCGCTTATATAAATCTTTTTCGTTCATTGTATTATGACTTTTGCGAATGTTATAGTGATTCAAGAAATTATGGCTCTTTCGAAGCAACTCCTTCAATAGAACTTTTGGTTTACCGGCTTGTGCCCTTTTAATACCTCATCTCACAATGGTTTCAGACTTATGGATCGATACTATATCATATTTTATTCTTTCACGTATTATTAAGTTAAATTAATTTACAACAATAGGTAATTTTTCAGTGACATGTCTAATTTATTTAGTTGGTTTTTTCATTTTATGGAAAGAAATAACAACCCACACAGTATTTGCTATTAAATTATGATGATTTTTGTCACGTCCCGGATTTTCCCCCAACATCGGGATCGTGATGGCGCCTACTCGTGGTAGCTAGGCAAGCCACTGTATTCATACTATCCTGTTTTTAACAAAATTTTAATTAAATAAATACGGAATAACAAATCACACGGTGAAAATCATACTGAAATCCTCTACCCAAGACGTGGAGTCACCAACTCACAAACTACTATGGAATACTACACATAAAAGTCCGAAGGAAATATAACATAATTCTGTTAGTCTCGGAACAATGAGACTACAGCTATTAACATAAATAAAGAAAGAGACGCCGGGCCTGCGGACGTCTGCAAGCTACCTCGGTCTCAAATATGATCAACTCCCACGCAATCTATTTACTGCTGCTGTTGCTCCTGATCGTAACCTAGACCTATGCAAAAACGCACAGAAGTGTAGCATCAGCACAACCGACCCCATGTGCTGGTAAGTGCCTGGCCTATCCCGGTGAAGTAGTGACAAGCCTAGGACCAGACACCCACATAACCTGTACAATTCAATATATATATATGTGTACCACAAAATAACAAGAAATAATCAAGTATTAACACAATAAGGAATATCTTAAAGAATTCAACAATTAACCACGGTTAATAATTTCACAAGGAAAAACAAAGTGTAATGTAAAAACAAGTAATATCAATTGAAGGAATAGCAGACAATTGCACGGCTCAATTGGTGAGAGGTGAGGGAGTAAAATCCCTGAAAAGCCTTGGGTCTTAGGTTCGATTCCCAGTAGCTGCAGCTATGCGTGGAATGCTCCTATACCCAAGGGTAACAATTCCTTAGGCTGCGTGTCACTGCTGTGTGTTCGGTGGCACGGCCGGCATCGCCGCTGCTGTGTGTTCGGCGGGATGTTACAAAAAAGGCGCATCCATGGTACGGCATGATTCTTCGTACATGGTTCAATAATAGGGCACGGCATGATCCTTCGTGCATAAATAAATAAATAAACATGGCACGGCATCACCCTTCGTGCATTATCACTCTTCCTCACCCAAATAACAATCAAATAAGTTCACAAGGAAAACAAGGTATAATGGAAACACAAGTAATATCCAGTCAAGAAATGGCAAACAATTGCACGGCATCACCCAAATAAAATATAATGGAAAAACAAGTAATATCAAGTCAAGGAATAGCAAACAATTGCACGGCATCACCCTTCGTGCTTTTACTCTCATCCTCACCAAATAAACAAATAAAGTACACGGCATCACCCTTCGTGCTTTTACTCTCATCCTCACATCCATAGTACGGCATGATCCTTCGTACATGGTTCAATAACGAGGGCACGGCATGATCCTTCGTGCATAATCAATAAATAAACATGGCACGGCATTAACCTTCGTGCATAAATAAATAAACATGGCACGGCATCACCCTTCGTGCATTATCACTCTTCCTCACCCAAATAACAATCACGGTTAAGGGCAGAGAAAGAAACAGCAATTCATAAATCGTCCCATCAAGGGCAATCAATAATTATCTTCACAACAAATCCCAACAAGGGAGAACAATAACAATTCACCTGTAATATATCTCAAAATATCATTTTCCAACGACTCACGGTCATACTAGACGCCAGTGTATGGATGCTCGTCACCACAGCCCATACACCGCACTCGATCACATAACACTTAGCACATAATCCTATTCCCTCAAGCTAGGATAGAACAAACACTTACCTCGAATGCTTATGAACAATTCACTCCGTGGAAATGTCTTTTCTTTCAATTTGGCTCCAATCCAACCGTATCTATACACAATTGATTTAATATCATCAATTCTACTCAACAAACTAATTCTTAATACCAAATACCACTTTTACAACATTCTGCCATGAATAGTAAATTTCAACCCCGGGCCCACATGGTCGGAATTCGGGGTTAGGACCAAAATCCGGTTACCCATCCCCCACGAGTTCATGTATATAATTTGTTTCAAAATCGGACCTCAATTCGAGGTCCAATTCCCAATTTATGAAAAACCCTATTTTCTAACAAAAACAAGAATTTTACCATGAAAATCTTTGATTTCTTATGAAAAACATGTTTAATGATGTTAGGAATTGAAAGAATTAAGTAAAAAGTGACTTACAATCGTTTTGATGAAGAAGAAATCCTTGAAGAGTCGCAAATGGGTGTTTTGGTTTTGTGAAAAATGAAGAAATGACTGAAATTCGTGTTTTTCGGGTCTCTGTGTTCGCATTTGCGAACATGGGTTCGCAATTGCGAACCCCGACCAATTTCTGGAGTTTGAAAAATAAGCTAAGGGTGGAAAGTTCGCATTTGCGAACATTTGTTCGCATTTGCGAACTAATGTTCGCATTTGCATTTGCGAACTATTGTTCGCAATTGCGAACACAGGCTAAATATGGGGAGGTTCGCATTTGCGAACTATTGTTCGCATTTGCGAACCCAGGCGGAATAGTGGCCAGTTCGCATTTGCGAACTTTAGCTCGCATTTGCGAGAACAGGCACAGAAGGGTCAAGTTCGCATTTGCGAACTATTGTTCGCATTTGCGAACACAGACACAATAGGGGGGAGTTCGCATTTGCGAACTATTGTTCGCATTTGCGAACTCTGCAGAATAGTGGGGAGTTCGCATTTGCGAACTATTGTTCGCATTTGCGAACTCTGCAGACCAGTTGCAGACAGCAACTTCCAACATGAAAAATTGAACTCGTGGCCTATCCAAAGTTCACCCGAGCCCTCGGGGCTCCAAACCAAATATACACATAACCTCAAAAATACATTATGAACTTGTTCGTGCGATCACATCGCCAATATCACCTCGTTTTCATCAAATCAAGCCTCATATGCATGATTTTCATACCTTTAGTTTTCAAAACTTTCAAACTTGGGACTCAAGGTCCAAAACCTCTCAAACGACATCCAAATGTCACCAAACTTTACAGAAATCACATATATAATATTTAAGACTTGTACCGGGCGTCGGAACCAAAATACGAGCCCGATACCAAGGTCAATTAATTTATTTCCTTTAATAATTGCATCAAAAACAATTTCACATAAAAATTCATAACTTGGGCTCTAGGCCTCAGAATTCGACTCCGGACGCATGTCCAAGTCCCATATTTTTCTACGGACCTCTCGGGACCATCAAATCTCCGGTCCGGATCCGTTTACCAAAAATGTTGACCGAAGTCAACCATATCAATATTAATATCATTTTTATCCAAATTTCTCATAGAATTCATATTTTCTATCACAAAATCTTTCCGGCTACATGCTCGGATCGTGCACGTAAATCGAGGCAACATAGAATGAGGTTTTCAAGGCCTCGGAAGCTCGAAATTATTAATAAAATAAGTGATGACCCTTTGGGTCGTCACAATCTCCACCTCTAAAACAACCGTTCGTCCTCGAACGGACAAAAGAAAGAGGTATCTCCGAAACATAGATACATGAAAAACTGGATGCACGGCTGATAAGCTAGGCGGCAAAGCTAATTTGTAAGCCACCCCTCCCACTCTGTCTAAAATCTCAAATGGGCCAATATATCTAGGGCTGAGCTTGCCCTTCTTCCCAAACCTCATCACGCCATTCATAGGTGACACTCGGAGCAATACTCGCTCCCCAATCATGAAAGTTATATCTCGAACCTTGCGATCTGCATAGCTCTTTTGTCTAGACTGAGCTGTGCGAACCTTATCTTGAATAATCTTGACCTTATCTAAGGCCTCCTGAACTAAGTCTGTACCCAACAATCGAGCCTCTCCCGGTTCAAACCATCCAACTGGTGATCGACATCGCCTACCAATAGTGTTGCCGTAAGTCCTGGTACATCTTCGCGGCGCCTGGATGAATAGAATACCGCGAACTGTGGGCCTCTGCTAAGATCGACTTTCGAATCCCTTCGACATTGGGCACACAAACTCGACCCTGCAATTTCAATACGCCATCATCATCTAGGTTTACCTGTGTGGCACCTCCCCGCTGTACTGTATCTCTCAACTCACGCAAATGAGGATCATCAAATTGCCTCTCACGGATACGCTCTCATAAAGAAGAACGAGCGACCGTGCAGGCTAACACCCTGCTAGGTTCAGAAATGTCTAATCTCACGAACCGGTTGGCTAAGGCCTGGACATCTAGAGCTAATGGTCTCTCACTGACCGGAATGTATGCAAGACTACCCATGCTGGCATACTTTCTACTCAAAGCATCGGCCACCACATTGGCCTTACCTGGGTGATATAAGATAGTAACATCATAGTCTTTCTGCAATACCAGCCACCTTCTCTGCCTCAAATTCAACTCTTTTGTTTAAACAAATACTGAAGACTCTTATGATCGGTGTATACTTCACATACTACACCATACAAATAATGCTTCCAGATCTTCAATGCGTGAATAATCGCCGCAAATTCTAGGTCATGCACTGGGTAATTCTTTTCATGCATCCTCAACTGCCTCGAAGCATAGGCAATAACCTTGCCATCCTGCATTAACACTGCACCAAGCCCAATACGGAAAGCATCACAATAATCAGTATAAGGTCCCGCACTTGTGGGTAAAATCAATACCGGTGCTGTAGTCATGGCTGTCTTGAGCTTTTGAAAGCTCGCCTCACATTCATCCGACTATTCAAATTGAACACCTTTCTGTGTCAATCTGGTCAGTGGGGTTGCAATAGATGAAAACCCTCGCCGATAATAACCCGCTAATCCCAAGAAACTCCAAATCTCTGTGGCTGATGTTAGTCTAGGTCAGTCCTTGACTGCCTCAATCTTCTTCGGATCAACCTAAATACCTGCTGCCGTCACAATATGACTCAGGAATGCAACTGAACTTAGCCAAAATTCACACTTTGAAAATTTTGCATATAGTTGGCTATCTTTCAGAGTCTGTAAGGCCACTCTGAGATGTTGCGCATGCTCCTCCTAACTGCAGGAGTAGGTCAATATGGAAACAATGAAGACTACAACGAACAAGTCTAAATAAGGCACGAACACCTCATGCGTATGCACATATTCATGACTCTGAAGTCTGGCCATAAGAGTTGTTCTTAAATTACAACATTGTCAATTAACCCTGTTATCAAATACCTTATTCTACAAATCCCACTTTACTCAGAATGAGGTATCGTGACCTCGTGATTATTTTCCCGAATTAATGCGTCATATTTATCCTTACCTGGTGCTCGTCTCAAGGGCTAAGCTCAACGGTTTCAAAATAGAAATGGCTAAATATGAACAGAAACTATACAAGAATTGTCAAATAGTCCTAACGGGCATGACTCTTATTTACGAATGCAATACGAAAATATTAATTTCATAAAAGAAGAATTTTAAACACATAAACTCTTACTACCAGGACCCAGTCCTCATATGATATCCACCGCAGCTTGAAGCTCGGCTTAGAAATATTTCACATTATGCCAAAAATTGGAGGATCTCATCCTCAACTCTGAATCACGGTGCTTGCACATCATATCATCTGAAATTTTTCATTTCCTTTCTTTCTTCCTTTCAATAATTGTCCGTCAAAGATAATCATGACATAAAATAAGCCCTCATACTGATAGGGAGCACAATTAACGATTAAAATTAGTTATCCCGAAAATTATATCAAAACCCACTGTAATAAGTAATATAAAGTCACTCTTAGCCTCATGGATATTTTAGTGACTAACACCTAATAATAGGGATGTCTATCCTCATGTAATATCTCAACGTGAGTATTTCCCTAAGTAGGTTTGATGATTACGATGCTCGCTCATGAATGGAGCATGTTAAAAGGACTCGCCTAAATTTTCTTTCAAAAACAAATTAAATTAAGGGAAAAATTATTCTGTCTATAACAATCTGAATTATACGTGTGATGACCACATTTGGTGTAGTGACCTCCCTCATATCATAAAAATTATATCAATGGCTGGGTCTCCACCTCTAGGATTTTCACCTCCACCTCTAACATCATAACCTCTACACCTGGCTGGCCATGTAGGATAATTATTAACTGCAATGGAGCGTGTAGCCTGAGTGCTTTCCTAAAATTGTATTTCTCCAATATTCCACATTCACAGCAATTCCTTTAAGGATCAGTTAACTTATTGCTCATGGCAATATATATTCGGACACAGTCATTGTGACCTGGTACAACCGTTCAGATCGCATATACCACATATTGCAGAGAATCTCGGGGTGACGTCTTCATAACATTTTCTAAAAATAGAGTTTAGTAGATAGCGTTGCATTGGCCGGCTTGCCCTCTTCGTAGGCTTGACACAAACATTGACGGCCAATTCTTAACACTGCTGAGCTACCCCATTTACTCATATACTCTTCGTCATTCTCTGGGGGCGATCCTTACCCCATGAAAAGAACCAACCTTAAATATGTATAAATTATTTGGAGGACATTTCCATACCATATATATATACATTCCAATAACTCATCATATTTGTCCTTCACAACTCCAACACATCGACCGGACGTCAAGGTCCGTTGAAACCCAACACGATTTATTAGGTGATCTCCTGATATAGTTGCATCTTCCGTTGGGACCATAACTGGTGTGGTAAATACATTATCTTCCCACTACTTCGGTGTGCCTTCCGTAGCACAGTAAAATGAACCCCTCGCATTCGACTATTCCCACGTTCTGTAATTCCTCATAAGAACTGTCAAGCACAATCTCGTGGGTTCTCAAAAGATGCACCGCCGAAGGTGGTAGCGAAGACTTTGGTGAAACCTATCCGTCCTCCATAAAACTTTTGAAGGCATAGTTGATCTATCACCAGCCTGTGCCATTGTTCGGCCGGATAGGCGGTACGTGACTACGCCATTCGTGGGAAGACAAGAGTGGAAATTTAATTTAATCAGTAATTGAGGAACAAGTCGCACGACAAGAAAGAACAAATGAGAGACTCTTTCCTAACTCAATAGACTCTGGAGGACAAGTACGGACGTCTCCGTACCTACCTCTCAAACTCTACTAAGCTTGTTCGTGAGTGGTGAGACCTATGTAACCTAGAGCTCTGATACCAACTTGTCACGACCCGGATTTTCCCCCAACATCGGGATCGTGATGGCGCCTACTCGTGGTAGCTAGGCAAGCCACTGTATTCATACTATCCTGTTTTTAACAAAATTTTAATTAAATAAATGCGGAATAACAAATCACACGGTGAAAATCATACTGAAATCCTCTACCCAAGACGTGGAGTCACCAACTCACAAACTACTATGGAATACTACACATAAAAGTCCGAAGGAAATATAACATAATTCTGTTAGTCTCGGAACAATGAGACTACAGCTATTAACATAAATAAAGAAAGAGACGCCGGGCCTGCGGACGTCTGCAAGCTACCTCGGTCTCAAATGTGATCAACTCCCACGCAATCTATTTACTGCTGCTGCTGCTCCTGATCGTAACCTGGACCTGTGCAAAAACGCACGGAAGTGTAGCATCAGCACAACCGACCCCATGTGCTGGTAAGTGCCTGGCCTATCCCGGCGAAGTAGTGACAAGCCTAGGACCAGACACCCACATAACCTGTGCAATTCAATATATATATATGTGTACCACAAAATAACAAGAAATAATCAAGTATTAACACGATAAGGAATATCTTAAAGAATTCAACAATTAACCACAGTTAATAATTTCACAAGGAAAAACAAAGTGTAATGTAAACACAAGTAATATCAATTGAAGGAATAGCAAACAGATTGCACGGCATCACCCTTCGTGCTTTTACTCTCATCCTCACCAAATAAGCAAATAAAGTACACGGCATCACCCTTCGTGCTTTTACTCTCATCCTCACAAAATAAACAAATAAAGTACACGGCATCACCCTTCGTGCTTTTATCACTCTTCCTCACCCAAATAACAATCACAGTTAAGGGCAGAGAAAGAAACAACAATTCATAAATCGTCCCATCAAGGGCAATCAATAATTATCTTCACAACAAATCCCAACAAGGGAGAACAATAACAATTCACCTGTAATATATCTCAAAATATCATTTTCCAACGACTCACGGTCATACTAGACGCCAGTGTATGGATGCTCGTCACCACAGCCCATACACCGCACTCGATCACATAACACTTAGCACATAATCCTATTCCCTCAAGCTAGGATAGAACAAACACTTACCTCGAATGCTTATGAACAATTCACTCCGTGGAAATGTCTTTTCTTTCAATTTGGCTCCAATCCAACCGTATCTATACACAATTGATTTAATATCATCAATTCTACTCAACAAACTAATTCTTAATACCAAATACCACTTTTACAACATTCTGCCATGAATAGTAAATTTCAACCCCGGGCCCACATGGCCGGAATTCGGGGTTAGGACCAAAATCCGGTTACCCATCCCCCCACGAGTTCATGTATATAATTTGTTTCAAAATCGGACCTCAATTCGAGGTCCAATTCCCCAATTTATGAAAAACCCTATTTTCTAACAAAAACAAGAATTTTACCATGAAAATCTTTGATTTCTTATGAAAAACATGTTTAATGATGTTAGGAATTGAAAGAATTAAGTAAAAAGTGACTTACAATCGTTTTGATGAAGAAGAAATCCTTGAAGAGTCGCAAATGGGTGTTTTGGTTTTGTGAAAAATGAAGAAATGACTGAAATTCGTGTTTTTCAGGTCTCCGTGTTCGCATTTGCGAACATGGGTTCGCAATTGCGAACCCCGACCAATTTCTGGAGTTTGAAAAATAAGCTAAGGGTGGGAAGTTCGCATTTGCGAACATTTCTTCGCATTTGCGAAGCCAAGGCAAAACTGGGAAGTTCGCATTTGCGAACTATTGTTCGCAATTGCGAACACAAGCTAAATATGGGGAGGTTCGCATTTGCGAACTATTGTTCGCATTTGCGAACCCAGGCGGAATAGTGGCCAGTTCGCATTTGCGAACTATAGCTCGCATTTGCGAACACAGGCACAGAAGGGTCAAGTTCGCATTTGCGAACTATTGTTCGCATTTGCGAACACGGACACAATAGGGGGGGAGTTCGCATTTGCGAACTATTGTTCGCATTTGCGAACTCTGCAGAATAGTGGGAGTTCGCATTTGCGAACTATTGTTCGCATTTGCGAACTCTGCAGACCAGTTGCAGACAGCAACTTCCAACATGAAAAATTGACCTCGTGGCCTATCCAAAGTTCACCCGAGCCCTCGGGGCTCCAAACCAAATATACACATAACCTCAAAAATACATTATGAACTTGTTCGTGCGATCACATCGCCAATATCACCTCGTTTTCATCAAATCAAGCCTCATATGCATGATTTTCATACCTTTAGTTTTCAAAACTTTCAAACTTGGGACTCAAGGTCCAAAACCTCTCAAACGACATCCAAATGTCACCAAACTTTACAGAAATCACATATATAATATTTAAGACTTGTACCGGCGTCGGAACCAAAATACGAGCCCGATACCAAGGTCAATTAATTTATTTCCTTTAATAATTGCATCAAAAACAATTTCACATAAAAATTCATAACTTGGGCTCTAGGCCTCGGAATTCGACTCCGGACGCATGTCCAAGTCCCATATTTTTCTACGGACCTCTCGGGACCATCAAATCTCCGGTCCGGATCCGTTTACCAAAAATGTTGACCGAAGTCAACCATATCAATATTAATATCATTTTTATCCAAATTTCTCATAGAATTCATATTTTCTATCACAAAATCTTTCCAGCTACATGCTCGGATCGTGCACGTAAATCGAGGCAACATAGAATGAGGTTTTCAAGGCCTCGAAGCTCGAAATTATTAATAAAATAAGTGATGACCCTTTGGGTCGTCACAATTTTGTAACACATTATTGATATCAAACTAAAATTCATCTTGTAAATCTTGAAAAAATAACTTACTTAGGTCAAGTTGGTCTCACCGCGCAGTTTTGAATGGCCGTTTATTTTGGGGAGGGGGGAGGTGTTTGGAATATCATCTTGAAATTGTAATTTGAATATTTAGAAACTTCAGATAATAAAATTTTTTGTCTAATAAAAGAAAGAGCTAAAATAAATATTAGATCATCATGTACCTCAGATTCCCAAAAGTGAGCGTAAGATTATTCATACGCAGATATGCTATGTATTCGTAACTGTCGATCTTCACTAAAAGTAAGATTTCTTAATTTGTCATATTCATAATATATAGTAATAATAAAGAAGAGCTTTTACAAGATGGTGACGAAATAAACTACGATATTCTCAACAACAGGAACTTTAGCTCAATCTATTAGCCAATTCAAAATTTCGACGCCGAATAATAGCTTAATTTTTTGGCAAAATTAAACTTTTAAAATCAACTTATTTTAATTTATTTTGAAAAATATTTTTCAAACAAGAAATGAGAAGTCATTTATATTTAATTAATTAATTTAAAAGTACTTTTAAGTATAATTAGTATTTGACCGAGCTTTTAAATAGTATTTCTTATTATATTTTACTTTTAAATGCTTTTAGGAAAAAATTAATTTTTTCTGTTTCTCAAAAACTCTTTATGCTCTACTCAAAAATATTCTTTTTAAAATATTGGCCAAACGCCTTAACTTTGGATTTAATATTCCCTTTCACTGTCTTTTTTCATATCCCATTATACATGTAATAAAATAAATTAAAAAAGAAACCAAGATTCAACAAATTTTACTGTTTGCTAATTTTCAATCTGCACGTAATTCAATTCTTATCTTTTACTGCGGGGTTTCATTTCTTAATTTTGGTTTTATTAGAAAAACTAAGTAACATATAAAAAATTGTCAGTTTACATCAATGTTTTAAAAGGTGGGGGCGTGAGACGAAGCGTTTTACCTCTAACAAGGCGAGCCGTAAGCCTTGAGACATGGGGCGTAAGTCTCATGGATCTTTAAAATTAACTAATTTCAAGAATTTTAAGATAGTATAAAATTAAAAATAATTATAAAAATTACATTAAAATCATGAAATTATAACAAATAATATATTTAAATGATTTATAATTCATAATCCAACTATGAATAATAAAACAATTATGACATATATCGCAAATTAGCTTAATTGTTGTTACAACTCAAACATCAAAAGTAATATATTTGATACATAATTTTATATGTATCTCTTAAGGAGTAATAAATCTTAAAAAAATTTCAATATTATAATTTCATATTTTTCTTAACATACTCCTTTTATTTAATATGCTTTCTAGTTGAGAGAGAATTTGTATAAAAATATAATTTACAATTTAAATATTATTCTCTAGCATCATTTATTTTTAAGTTTGAACATGTTAATAAAGTGATATATAATTCACCATACGATACCATGATAACTAATTATTTGTAAATAGTTACTAGCTAATATTGAGCTATTAAATTAATAAGTATTGTATCTTGTAAATGTGAAAAAAATAATTATGAAGAAATAACGGACTATTATATAGTAAAGACAAACAAAAGTTAATAAATAAGTACTTTTTAAATGAAAGATTTATTTAAAATTAACTATCTTACCAGTCATAGTGGATAACGTGCAATAATTTTTATTTTAATTATGATAAAATACTGTCAACTTAATGATTTATGATTAAGAAAAAAATAATTTTGGATATCAACAATTTATTACATACAATTGCATAAAGTTCTATTAGGCGAGTCTAGTACGCTAAGCGTTGGGCATGTCCGGTGCATAAGCCCTAGTGGCCAAGGCGTAAGTTTCGCGGAACTAAGCCTCACACATAAGTCCAAGAGCATTTTACGAGTGCTCCGCCTCGGGGCGAGTCCCAATTCTACCTTTTAAAATAGAGGTTTACATGAGTAATGTATAGTCAAAAAAGTTAAAATTTAAAGATGGAATAATGAACATACAAGTGAAATCAATAAAATGAATTTTTTGGGGAATTTTTACGCCAATAGCCGGCTGCATTCATATATATATATATATATATATATATATATATATAACTATTTATAATTCGAAAAAGGGCTAAATATGTCGCTGAACTAATCAAAATAGAGCAATTATGCCCTCCGTTTGTATTTGGATACAAAATTAGTTTTGCGGTTAATAAAGTGGTTCACTTATGCTAACAAACTCCACATATAAACTCATATAAAATAACTTTTTTTTTTTGCTGAGTAGGAAAATCCATGTTGGAAGAGTCTTCTCTGTTAAAAAAAAGTTTGTTCCGTAAGAAAGTCATCTCGGAAAAAGAATGTGTTACCCAATCTCTATTAACCAGGAAAAAATCTCATTTTTCCACGATACATCATTCACCCATCTTTTAAATCACTTATTTTTAGTGAACCCACTAACAAAAACCAGTAGTCCATTATTCTTCGATCTCCACCAAAGTATCGATCTCCACCAAAGTATCTTCCTTTACTGTTGCATCTCCACTGTACCGAACAATAATACTAATTCTTTTCCTCTAACCCCGCCACTATATGACCCAACATCGGTGTATGGGTCGGAGTTCGATAATATAATAATCGACGATAAACAAATTTAACAAAAGGGACGACCTCTCTTAACTAACAATGTTCAAATACCCACCTAAGACGGTCATTAAGGTTATGACCTATTCATTTTGTCAAAAGCGACTCCTTAACGTGGGCCCATCTGCTAAAAGTCAGATGAGGCAGTTGTGAGCACGTGATTTTTGTCCTAAAGCAAATTATTCCAAAAAAATTATAATAAAAAATGATTTTTGTGTGTAGTTTGTTGATAATTATGCAGAAATACCAGTGTTCATTTTATTGTTAAAAAGAAATTAAAACAAAATACATTTCTGTATTAAATATGAAAATACCAAAAAATATAATAAGGAAATTACCCTTAATTCTAGAAAAATTAAAAGAAAAATACAAAATTTAGGAATAATGAAATACATGAGTAATACAAAAATACAGAAAAGAAAATAAAAAATATAATACGAAAATACATGAAAATACAAAAAATAATACAAATACAAAATACAATTTGTAATACAAAGAAATTGGGCCAAATAATAATTTTAGTAGCCCAAACACACAATACGTAGACCAGGCCCAAAATTAAAATAATCGGTCTACCTGTACATAAACCAAACGACACCGTTGAAAAGTTTAATCAAACGGTTCAGGAATAACCGTGATTTAAAAATAAAACGACGTCGTTAATAGGAAATAATCATGACCGTTCGTACAAATCATCCAACGGTCAAAGATAAGGGCCTCGCTTAATCATACGACGTCGTATGATAGCAAATGAAACCTGACTCTTCATCTGGCTTGATCCAACAGCTGAAAACCATCATTACACCTTTGATATATCTATACCCACCGTTACACCTTCAGTTAATTACACACTATACACCTCATAGTCTAAACCCTAGCCGCCATCATCTTTCCTTTCTCTCTACTTGCGCCACCGGAACTCTACCGGTGGTTCAACACTGGTCGTCTTCTCTGACCACCCTACACACCCCTGAACCCTTTTCTCCTCCTCTTTTACCCGATCACCACAACCCCGACCAAAAACCACCATATCATCTCAAATGTTGAAAAATGGTTCGCCGGAACCCTAGCCGGCAACCATCACCCTTTGAACCACCTTCCACCATTAACACCCCTGAACCACCCTGAACCCCTCTTTCACCCCGTTCACTTGTTTTCCCTCGAATATAAGCCCAACTCCTCAAATCTTAAAAAGTATTCCGCCGGAACCCTACTCCGGCGGGTACACCTAAGCGAAAAGCTACCCCAATCAAACCCCATTCCTTTAAAAACGATTCTTTTACAACAAATAAGACTCCATGGGTCTGTTGGGAAGTTCAACAACCAAAGAAAGGTTCACAGACTCCGTATAACCGGAAAATCAAGAACAATAAAGAAAGATGAAGGAAAAAAATGAAATAAAAGAAAAGGAAAACCAATAGAAAAAAAGCTAAGCATCCCAAACCCTAGTTTCTCTACTGTGCCATTTGTTTTGTTCGACTTTGTTATTTGTTAGTCCCATGCTATCCTAAAAACTGTTGTGTGCTTAAATTCATTACATGAAACCAACTATGGATTTGCATGATATTTTTCTGATTAAGTCATTGGTTAAAGTTGCATGCTTTATATCCGTTTAAGTTTCTTACTTGAATAGATCTAATTTTGATTGAATGATTCTGTTAATGGATTCAACCTATATCCAATTTGTCCTCTGAGTCCTGTTAATCGAATGTTTAATCAATATGTGGATATATCTGTAATATGTTTAATAATGGCTGTTATTGCAATATAATTTTGACTTTTTTACCTTTTTTGAATTTCTGATTAATTAAACGGGCCTAATTGATTACTTATCGTAATTAGGGCTATGCCTGCAAAGTGGTTATTTCTGTAAAAAGGGTTACTTAGCTTTAAATTGGCTATAATATAAAGTTTACTTAATTGGGGTTATTTGTTAAATACAATTCTGATTTTGACTGCTCAAGGTCTAATTGACCTAAAGGTTGGTCGGGTAAATATGAATAAAAGACCGGGGTAAAAGGAGAAGGGATAAGTGGTATTCGGGAAATAATTTGAAAAGGTTAAGGGTATTAAAGGCAAGTCTGCCTGGTTCTAGTGTAATTAGTTAAGTAATAAAGGGTATCTTAGGTATACCTAAAGGGTAAATAGGTAGAAATCACTAGCAAGCGAGGGTAATAAAGACATTTAGGCTTAAATAGAATAATATAGAATATACTAGAACCTTCTAGCAAGGGTTCATGAGTATTCACGGCTAATTTGTGTATACCAAACTGAAAATAATTAGAAGAGTAGGGGTGAGAAATCTGAATATTAAATTCAAATCTGGCCTTCTTAGGCCACCATTTAGCAGGTTCAGAAGTTTTGAAATATGAAATACACTAAAATTTGGTATTACTACTGTTTCATTGGTTCAATTTGAGTGAAAAACTCTGGGTTTCTGTTGTTTCGATCACTGTTTAGCATCATTTGGTTGAAATTGTCGGGTCTTCTACTCTGAATTCAAGTATGTTGATGTGTTATATCTTGGGTCTACTACTGTTATTACTTGGATTTCTGCCTGGTGCTGATCTTCTTCTTCTTCTACATCCTTAGAACTCATTGATTTTCCTCTCAATTTGACCAGGTACACTACTGCCTTTCAAATATGTAACTAAAGTTCTGAAGAAATGAAATGCGCACTAGTTTTTCTTCTGTATTTGTAATTCTATTTTACTTAGAGCTGTAGACACTTAGAAATTATGTAATTCATTAGGACTTTTATTGTATATTGTGGACTTGGACTGTGAGAATTATGAACTGAACTAGTAATATTGCGGAATCACTAGCTTAGGAATTAATATAGGAATAACATGGAGTAGCTTAGTTTAAAAATGATCACCTAGATTTATAGGTTTGAGATTAGTTAAATCTAATTGAATGCTTTTGAATTTTCATTTGATTTTCTGAAATTAAGAAGTGAATACGAAATATTAGAGTATTTTCGTTGTTAAGCTTTTGAACAGTAACCGTCAATCAATAATGGGTAGTTAGATACATTTTACTCATAATTCTGTAGTGTTGAATTCGTCTGAATTTCGCATTAAAATTCAAAACCAGATATGAAACACTAATACAATAGAAATGAAGTTTAGGATCTATTAAAAGCATGTCAACTGTATAATTAGCTTAGACATTTTGGAATAACAAATAAAACTAAATAGACTTGAATCTGAATGAACACATATGTCTCAACACAATTTGATTGATACAATTTGATTGCCAAATGTTGATAGATGAATAATATAAGAGTTACACTTAGTTGAATTCTAATACTGAAGTGGTAGTGATCGTATCGTTTGCCTGATAAATGATTAAATTTTCTTCAAATTTAGCTGTTAATTCTGACGAGTCCAGGCATAGAAAGCTGGATTCAACCATAAAAGCTTCTAAGCCCAAGAGACTTGAATTCACAATTGAGGACTGGCCTTTAAATAGCCTTGTGCACGCCTGCGCACTTCTAATTAATTAGTCTGAATTCCAGGCCCAAAAACATATAATGACCTGGATCCGAATAAATGATAATGAGAACTCCATAGAAAACTGCATTAATAATTATTTCAATTAAGGGAAAACAATGATAGAAATCTTAGCACGATCTCGGTTTAACTTTTAAAATACAATGAGATAAGTCTCGTCATAAAAAAGACACACGGGGCCCTCAAATAACAATTATGATAATTTAGAAATCGGAATGACCGTTTAGCAAATTCTACGGTCTTTCCCAAAGTAACAAAGAGATAGATGTCATTAGGCACAATTTCAATATACATTCTCATGAACGGGTGCACATTTACGTGACCCAAATCCTACTCTCAACGAAGTCGAAATATATCCAAAGCCACAAGCGTACTGGTACGGTGTGGTTAAGGAATGTATTTTCACGACGTTGCAATTCTTAAAATATTGAAAAGCGAAACATTAATGCAAACGATTAAAAACATATAATCAGAATCAGATAAAATCAAATTCAATAGTTGAGCTAGAATCACAGAATTCGGGAGTGCCTAACACCTTCTCCCAGGTTAACAGAATTCCTTATTCGAATTTCAAGTTCGCAGACTGTAACCGAGTCAAACTTTCCTCGGTTCGAGATTAAACCGGTGACTTGGGACACCATTATATTCTCAAGTGGCGACTCTAAAAAACTTAAATAACTAATCACGTTTCGACTTTCCTTAAATTGGAAAAACTCCTCTACACCCTCGTAGGTAGAGTAGTATATAAAAAAGGAGGTGTGATAGCTCTGGCAACTCTATGGGGATAAGAAACCCAGAACTTTGGTTCAGGGTTAAAGAATTCGAGTTCACTTAAATTGCTAATTTTGATTATATCTTATTTCACTTTATATTTTTGATCAATGTGATATGTTTACCGCTTTGATATTACGTGGATTGTATATAAAAATTGTGCCCAAAACCCTTCTCTTCTTACCTCCCGGGATGCGCTTACTGGTTGAGACTCCCCTTTCTGTTAAGTCGATACCAAAATAAGAAAAGAGGCCTGTCACGACCCTAGTTCACAAATCATGAACTTGTCATGACAGCACCCAGTCTTCGCGACTAGGTAAGTCTAACACAATGCAGAATATACAGTTTTATGAACAAAGATAAGATAACAGTGGAATAATATAAAAGAAATATAATAAGTGCCGCTCGACACATACACTTCGCCAAATACCAAAAGAAATACAACCACCAAGACCCAGAAACTCACGAGAAACACAGACTAAGAGAGTATAATGTGGCTCTATACATCAAGAGTGTCTACACAATAGAAATAAAGGAATGACTGACATCACTAAGAAGAGTATAAGAAGACCCTCAGGATCTGCGGACATGGCAGATTCATACCTCGAGTCTCCTAAAAATGCTCCTAAGTCACTCGTAGTGCGTCTTATCAGATGTACCCGGATTTGCACAATAAAAGTGTGCATAAAAGTAGCATGAGTAAACTACAGTGGTACTTAGTAAGTGCCAAGCCTAACCTCGATGGAGTAGTGACGAGGAAGGTCAGGGTCCTACCGAGAAATAATAAGATAATGATAATAATAATACCGAACAGCTCCAAATAAGAACAAGTCTGAATTAACAGCAAATGAGACAAATACTACAAACCGTCTATAGTTAAGCTAACAAAGAGAAATCAACACAACAAGTACAAATCAACAATTCAGGATCTCCGAGTATTGAACCCACAGTCCCTTTATACTCCAAAAATCAGGATCCCCGGGAATCGAAACCGTAGTCCATATATCAGTATCATAGGATCTCCGGATATTGAACCCACAGTCCTTTATATTAGTATCACAGGATCTCCGGGAATTGAACCTATAGTCCGTATATCAGTATCACTGGTTCTCCGGGAATAGAACCCGTAATCCATATATCTGTATCTTCGGATCTCCGGGAATTGAACCCGTAGTCCTTTACCTCGGTAACATCGGATCTCCGGGAATTGAACCCGTCTACAGAACACAAACACAATCAATAAGAGAAAAAACAGAGAAATATGAAGTACACAACTACAATTTAACACTAAATCTAGTCTCAACAAGTTCCATGGAGTTCAATTAAGACAAGTAGGTACTTAGACAGATAATCCTATCTAATCATACTTCCCTAGCTATCACCTGATAAGTCTTGAAATTTAACCAATTAAATACAAAGATAACACAAATTGAGTAGTTCAAGTAAGGTGATTTTCAACAATATGTGCAAGTACACGCACGTCACCTCGCGTACAAGGCATTTAAATCAACACATATATATCCTAGGGGAGAAAATCCCCCACGCAAGGTTAGACAAGTCACTTACCTCAATCCCGGTACAAACCGCTAAGAGATGACTCCCTTTCCACGAGTATCCGACTCTGAGTGGCCCAAATCTAGTCAAACCAATTACATAGTGTAAATAACATCGCACGTAACTAATTTCAGTGATAAAATTAAAGGTACAGCGTAAAAATAGGTGAAATGACCAAAATACCCCTACCACCATTGGCTCAGAATCAAAATATTTTTAAGTTTTCAGAACCCTCGTACTCTCACAAGTCTAACCATATAAAATTTATCAAAATCGGAGTTTGTTTTCCCCTCCAAATCATCAAAGTTTCTTCTATGAAACTACTCCAATTTTACATCCCAAATCCGAAATTAAAGGGAGAAACTGAGTTTAGATTAGTGAATAATGATCACAAGGGAGTAAGAAATCGTTACCCAACAATTGTATCTGAAAAACACACGAAAGATCACTTAAAACGAGCTCCCTAGCTTGAGTTTTTGCAAAAATGGTGAAACCCTCGCGGATGAAATTTTATATATTGATTCTGTCCGCCCAGTGAATTACTTTATCCGATCGCATCACACCTTTTGCGATCGCACAGAACAAACTTTCAAGCCTTCCAATTTACCCTATGTGATCGCACAAACCCCTATGCGATCGTATTGCTTAGCATCACAACCCTATGCGATCGCACTCCCAGCTATGCTATCACATAGAACAAACTAAAGGACATGGGACCCCTGCCAAGAACACTATGCGATCGCATAGCACTCGTGCGATCGCAGAGAACAAACTCCTCCAACTATGCGATCGCATAACCCTTTCTGCGATCTCATAGAAAAATTTCTAGCCTCTTCCCAAACCTTCTATGCGATCGCATCATCCCATTGCGATCACATAGAGCAACCATCTTCAACACTTATGACAACAAAACTCATATGTTCTTCAACTAGAAATGGTCCATTTGACCCTCGGAAACACACCCGATGCCCCCAAAACCTCAACCAAAACCACCAACCTACTCCAAATCACGGTACGAACTTGTTCTAATCATAAAAACATATCATTAGACACAAAAATCATCAAAATGTGGCGGATTCAAGCTTAAGTTTCAACCAAAACTTCCGAAACCTACATGCTATCAAAAACCCAACCAAACGACGTCCGAATAACCTGAAAATTTGCAGAATATCCAGAATCACCTAACGAAGCTACTGCAACTGTCGGAATTCCATTCCGACTCCCGGATCAAAATCTCACCTATCGATCGAATTTCCAAAAATTCCAAGCTTCGGCATTTCAAGCCTAAATGAGCTACGGACCTCCAAAATACATTCTGAATGTGCTCCCAATCCTAAAATCATCTAACGAAGGTAACGGAACCATCAGGTTTCTATTTTGAGGTCATCTTAACACTGTTATGAATTCGGGACATTTTTCAACTATAAAGCTCTCATTTAGGGACTAAGTGTCCCAAAACACTCCAATTTCCAGAACCAAACATCCCGGAACACCACAATAGCAGAAATGAACTTAGGGGAAATAGTTAATTGGGGATCAGGGCGTAAATTTCAAAAACATTCGGCCGGGTTGTTATATCTTCCCACACTTAAACATTCATTCGTCCTCGAACGAGCATAGAAAACATATCTGAAGTGGTGAAAAGATGAGGGTACTGGCTGCGCATATCCTGCTCGGTCTCCCAAGTGGCCTCCTCGGCCGACTGACCCTGCCATTGGACCTTCACTAAAGCGATGTTTTTTTTATCTCAGCTTCCCGATTTTCCTGTCTAAAATGGCCATTAGCTCCTTAACATAAGACAGATCATCGTCTAACTGAATAGCCAACACGTGTGACGGGTCACCATGGTATCTCCGGAGCATAGAGACATGAAATATGGGATGGACTCCGGCTAGGCTGGGAGGTAAGGCCAGCTCATAAGCAACCTCCCCAACACGCCTCAAAATCTCAAAAGGGCCAATGAATCTCAGACTCAGCTTCCCTTTCTTCCCAAACCTCATGACGCCCTTCATAGGCGAGACCCGAAGTAGAACCCGCTCGCCAACCATAATAGCCATATCACGAACCTTCTTGTCCGCATAACTCTTTTGGGATCTCAATCTACTGCATTAACCCACCCGGACGCTGATGCTCATACTTCACCAGCTGGCAGTTGAGGCACCTAGAAACATAGTTAACTATATCCTTCTTCATCGGCCTCCACCAATAATACTACCTCAAGTCCTGATACATCTTCGCGGCACCCGGATGAATGGAATACCGCAAACTATGGGCCTCATCTAGGATCAACTCTCGAAGATCATCTACATTGGGCACAAAAATACGCCCATGCATCCTTATCACTCTATCATCCCCGATGTTAACATCTCGGGCATCACTACGCTGAACTCTATCCTGAAAGACAAGCAATTGAGGGTCATCAAACTGCTGCTCTCCGATGCGATCAAATAGAGAAGACCGAGAAACTATACAGGCCAGAACCCGGCTGGGCTCCGAAAGGTCCAATCTAACAAACTGCCTGGCCAAAGCTTGAACATCCATAGCCATAGGTCTCTCCGAAGCTGGTAGATATGCATAACTCCCAAACCCTCCACCCGGCGACTCAAGGCATCAGCAAGCACATTGGCCTTGCCCGGGTGATAAAGAATAATATTATCATAGTCTTTCAACAGCTCCAACCACCTTCTCTGATGCATGTTCAGGTCCTTCTGCGTAAGCAAGTGCTGCAAGCTCCAATGATTAGTGTAAATCTCTCAAGGAATCCCATACAAATAATGACGCCAAATCTTCAAGGCGTGAACAATGGCAGCTAGTTGCAGGTCCTGGACAGGGTAGTACTTTTCATGAACCTTCAGTTGTCGGGACGCATAGGCAATCACCCTACCGTCCTGCATCAATACTGCTCTGAGTCCAACCCGTGAGGCATCAGAATATACCGTATAGGACCCCGAACCGGTAGGAAACATCAATATAGGGGCCGAAGTCAGAGCTGTCTTGAGCTTTTTGAAAGCTCGCCTCACACTCCTCTGTCCACTGAAAGGGGCACATTTTGGGTTAATCTGGTCATAGGTGTTGCGATTGTGACCACGTGATTTTTGCCCTAGGTAAATAATTTCCAATATTAAAATAAATAAAATTTCTGATTTGCAATTATATGTTTAATTGAAATAAAGTGTATGTTTGTGATTGAAACAATTAGAAATTCAAAAAAATTTAAAAAAAATAAAAATAGGTTAATTAGAAAATGTCACAAAAAATAAAGGAATTAAAGAAAATCAACAAAATATACAAATATACCGGAAAAATAAAGAAAAATAGCAAAAATGTCATAAAAATACCAGAAAAATGAGAGAAAATAGGAAAATAAAAGAGAATTAATAATTGAAAGGAATATAAAAAGAGCAAAATAAAATACAACAAGAAAAATACAGAAAAATAATTAAATACACAAAAATACATAAAAATACAATAGTTGGGCCAAAGTGTCAAGCCCAAAATACATTAGCCCAAAGAGACTATTGTGTCCGGTCCAAATTTATAGAGATTTAATCCTGTCCGTCCGTATAATTGATCAAACGGACAATTTTGAATCTCTTTAATTAAACCAAACGATGCAGTATTGTCAATATAATCCTGGACGTCCATCTAAGTTGATTTGACGGAGACCAGGCTGTCTTCATTAACAATCAAACGACGGCGTATAGGATTTTTTGATCATGGCCGTTGATCAAGAGTGATCCAAGGACCAGGATTGCCCAGCCCCAGAAGATTATTTAAGGCTAGTCTCCTTCAGAGACCGGTCATTTACATCAACCCCAAACCCTAGCCGCCCTTCACCTTCATCTTCTTTTTCATCTCCTTCTCCATTCCCATGGAGATTGGCTGGCATCAATGGCCGTCTCCGGTCACTCCTAACCCTAAATTCTTTCTCTCTTTCTTCTTCACATGAAACCACCCCTGAAACCTTAAGAAAACCAAAAAAAATCCCTCTTTCTTGAAAATCCGACCACCGGAATCTTTTCCGGTGACATACAAACCTCGAACCAATCTCCCAAATTAACACCACTTAATCACTACGAGGGGATCTTTCACCCCACGTAGGTGGTTTCCCTCGAATGTCTCCAGAAACGTTCAAATATTCAAAATAAACTCGCCGGAACCCTACCTCCAGCAAACTACCAAACGAGACCGACCCCCAAAACACACCCCTTTACACTCTTAACACTTCTCTAACACCAAAAATCCAAGAAAATAACCGATTAAAGAAAAATCTGGAAAATAAAGACTTCAAGTCTCTAAAGTCTAAAAGAAACTGAAGTTTGAAAAAGAAAAGAAAAAGAAACAAGAAAAGGAAAAGAAAAAGAAAAAAAAAGGGAAGCTGAGGAGATAAATCCCGCTAAGCTAAGGCCCTTCTCTCCTGTTTTATTTCGTTTTGATTGCTGGCATGTTTTATTTGTTTGTTTTGTTTTCTTAGTTCTTTGTAGTTAATCTTTCGCATATCTGAAATGTTAAAATCTTCTGATTGTACTTTCATCTTCTATCTTCTAATTGTTCATCTTCTACATGACTTCTAATTCAAGCATGCTTTGACTGTATATCTTCTTTAATATTGTCTGAGGGTTTCTATCATTAGCCTGTCAACAATCCTGTCTATTATGCTTAACTGATATATTTGAGCCTCTTAGGGTTTTTATAAGTCTATACATGAATGTGCTATGAGTATGCTTCCTTATGTTGAATTTGTTAGCTGTGCTTAAATCTGAAGTTATGAGTCGTTTAATTGAGATTCAACCATTATCTAATTTCCCTCTGAGTTTTGGTTAAATGATAAATGATTTCTGATTCTGGCTATGTGTGCAAATTGACATAAGTGGGTTGTATTTGTAATAGATTCATGTGTTAGACTATGATTAATCTTATTGTGCTTTAGGGTATTGGTTATAGCTGTAATAGATAAGTGATTAGTTAATTGGCTAGTATTGAAAGTAATCTAATTGGCTAATTCTGCAAGGCTAATCCTAAGTCTAAAGTGACTAATTCTGTAAGTCTAAAGTCAAAACAATTAGAGTGACTAATTCTGCAAGTCCCAAATAATAAAGTACGAAATAGGCTAGTCCTGTAAATCCAATTCAATCAAGTAAATAAATAACAGAAAAGGTTACCTCTTTAAAGAGGTTAAAATTGAAAGGAATTAAAGTTTAAAGCTGGCCAAGTCTTAAATAACTTGCAAGTGATGGACAATAGTTAAATAACAGTTAAATTCAGAACACCCAAACCTTTAACAGGCCGGGTAATTAATAAGAAGTAGCGGGGGTATAAAAAAGAATAAAAATGGTATAGTTGTAGATTTAATAGAGCATGCAGGGATAAATTAGACATTCAGTCTTAGTATTTCTGCAATAATGTACAAAACAAAGGGTAAAACAGACCCAATAAAAGGGCTTAATTGTTAAAATCCTTAGCAAGTGAGGGTACTATAGTAATAGACCCTTAATAGAAGCAAAAAGATCACCCTAGAACCTTCCAGCAAGGGCTGGAAGGCATTTCAAATCTGAAAAAGTGTACTAAACTATAGTTAATAAAATAATTGAGGGGAGGGAATTGGGAATAAGATTTTTTAATTTCACCCTCAAAATTTCACCAATAACATCTATAAATAGGTTGTAACTAAGCCTGAAAAAGGGCTGGATTCTAGAAATTCAGAGAAAATTTCTGAAACTAAGAGTGAAATATCACAAATTGAGAGTGAATTCTTGGGTATAATCGAGCATAGTTCTGAAACTCAATAAGGATCTTCTATTACTCTCCATTGTTGGATTCTATTGGGTTTTCTTCAAGTTTGTTGTTCGATTGTTTACTCGCTGAGCTTGAAGACTACATTCGACTGTGTTATTCACTGTGCTTGCTGTGATTTACTCTATTGATTCCATTGTGTTGCTGTGTTGCTCTGTTGATTCTACTGTTGTGATCATTTGACTATCCCTCTTCGTTTGCATCCTAGACTCATAGATTTACTTTGCTGAATCAGGTACACAGCTCTTACTCAAACATGTAACTGGCAGCTGAAATGAAGAAATGAATGCTATGAGTTGATTTCAGAAAAGATTGTTTCTGTTATATTTTATATGTTCTTATCTATCGCATAATTAGATCATTGTAATTTGATAGGGAATTCTTATAATAACTGATATATACGAGACTTGAATAATGTAATAGGTAGAGTAGTATAGAATACCTGTAGTAATAATCACCCTAGTTTAGTTTTAAAAACAGGATAATTAGTTGAATCAACTCACCTAGTTTAAAAAATAGTTTCGTAACCTGCATTGTAACAGCAGTAATAACATGAATTAGAACGTGGTAATTAACTTAGCTTTAGTCTGTTTATTCATTCTAAATAGTTTAATAACAACTAGAAATGGTGTAAGCTGAAATCAGTAATTAATTACAAAGTTAAGTATCATATGACTGATCGAATTAGTTAACACAAATAGCTTAATGTTCAAGTTCAATCATTAATTGATAATCATAACCAAATAGCATGAATTATAACTAGTGATTAATAATAGTTGAACTCACATGATTGAGTAACACGTTGTTGATAAAATATGAAGAAAAAGTAGTGTGTTATTCAGATTTGATTAGTGTTAGATAGTGGTGATTTACATTTGATATAGTTAATTCTGTACTTCTGTTTGTCTTCTGAAATAAATACAATCTGGTTGATTCTTCTACTGATTTCGAGTATCTGTATATAGATGAAATTCGAATTCTGTTTTCTTCTCTTTCTTTCGTTTGGTCTGGGCCGGAAAAACAGCATAGGCCTGGATCTAATTAGATTCACCTTTGGGCTTATGAATAACGAATTCAGTACATTCTGGATTTCTAGAACCCAGATATGTAAATTGGACCATTAGTTCGAGCCCATAAGTGCCCAAGCCTTGAAACATAAATGATAGGGCTTGGACACGATTATGAAATAGTTGAAATGACTAAGGAAAAACCAAAAATATAAAATATAGTATTCGTTAGGATTGGATTACTAAAAATAAATGGGATGAGCCTCGTATAAAAACAAAACAAGCGGGGCCCCCGTATGGATAATAACAAGTGATAGATTCGGGAAGACCGTTTAGTAAATTCCATGGTCTTTCTAATAGTATAATAAGTCGTAGACGCTATAGGCACGATTTTAAAACTTACTTTCCTTAATATGAGTGCACATCTAATGTGACTCAAATCTTAAATCTCGCCGAAGCCGAAACGTGTTAAAAGTCACATGTGTACTGGTTGCGGTGTGGCTCGAAATACGTTTTCGCGATGTCACATGTCATAAAAATATTAAAAATGAAACATGCACACATTGTGAAAAGAAAATAGTGAAATCAAGTAAAATCAAAAATGACAGTTGAGCGACCGAGCTGAAACCACGGAATCTGGGAGTGCCTAACACCTTCTCCCGGGTTAACATAATTCCTTATCCGGATTTCTTGTTGCGCAGACTGTTAAAACAGAGTCAGCTTCCTTGGACTCGGGATTAACCGGTGACTTGGGACACCATTATCTTCCCAAATGGTGACTCTGAAATTTCAAACAAAATCCCGATCCGATTATCCTTAAATTGGAAAACTCCTTCCTCGTTGTTATTATTATATCCCTTCCCGGGTGTATTGGTAATTAACGAGGTATACCTTATTTTCCTTTTTCGTAAAACGAAGGGTAGCAAAAAGAGAGGTGTGACAGCTCGGGCGACTCTGCTGGGGATAAGCAACCCAGAACTTCAGTTTAGAGTTTAAGAATTTGAGCTCGATAGAATTGTTGTCCTTGATGTTACTTGGCTTTATTATATGCTTTGGTCAACATGCTACGTGTTTATAGCTTTGATATTACATGGATTGTATATAGAATTTTGCCAAAAACCCTTCTCTTCTTTACCTCTAGGGATGTGCTTACTGCTTGAGACTCCCCTTTCTCTTAAGTTATACCAAAAATAAGAAATAGAGGCCGGATAAGTTACAAATACGAACGACCCCTCTGGTCTTCGGTACGTAGCCCCCTCCTCGATCCGAGTTGTCCACTCGGGTACACGGTCTAGTACCATGTGAAACAATATGATATTGAACATAGGTCTAGGATGATTATTTGCATCATATTTGACTTAGGGGATTCAACACAGGGGTTGGGTCTGTCTAGGACAGGTGACCTAGAATATTAAAGACCGAGCATATTATATGTCGCATTTTATTTGTCATGGATCATTGTGCGGACCGGCAAAATTCCTAAAAAAACAAAAGAAAGAGAAATTCTAGAATAGAAATATTGAAATGTTTGCGTAACGCTGTCAAAAATTTGAAAAGAAAGTCTAAAAAATAGGAAGAACAATGTTGTTGAAATAATTGGTCTCATAACAATCTGACCGAACTACGCATGTTTGATTCTCGCCATTAGGTGGGATACGTAGGCAACCCTTGACGGGTCCAACCACCCTTTTAGAAAATGACCAAAAAAATATTGAATTTTAGTATAAAGTAATCAAAGTGATTGCTGTTTTTGGAAATAGCCGAATGTTCCGAAAGACGCCGGAAGGCTGTTTTTGCAGTAATGGCCACTTTGAAGTCATGTCTTTTTCTTTTCAAAATAAATAGCCTGAAGAGGTTAATTCTTTCAAAAAATGAAAATTGTCTTTGAAAAATATTTTTTCCTTTTCTGAATAAAATCGCCTTTAATAAATGTGCAGGATGAGCACAGTACAAAATGAACCCTTCACCTTAATGAATAAAATCCCTTTGGAGTTAAGACTATGGTGGAACGATCTGGGTCAAGAAGGACAAGTTTGGGTCAAACACTATCTAAAAGATCTTACTGGGTTGATGAACATAATACCCCGTGGTGATATTATTTGAGCACTCGTCACTTGTTGGGATCCCGCTCATAATGTTCTACACTTCTCAGATTTTGAGCTCACTCCCACATTAGAGGAAATTGCTTATTATATCGGGAAAGATGAGGTTCCCCTGAAGGATAAATACCCGGTGGCTCCGAGGGCAATATCAGTGCACAGATTCCTCGATTCCCTGAAAATTGCCAGGACCGTCCATAATGAAGACTTGGCTAATGGATTTTGTTCTTTAAGTTTCATCTACCGCAGATATGGTCATATTGGTGGATTCAACGACCCTACGAACAAGCTCTGCTGTAAATCTAACCGAGTCAAGTGGGAAGAGCATATGCGATTTTCCTTTATAGAGGCGTTCCTGGTTTAGTCATATTCCCGAGGAAAGATGGAAACATTGATATAAGGGTCGCCGGGGTTGCTAGTATTCTTCTTTTGTAAGATAATAGCACACTGGTGCCGATGATTGTAGTTGATATCTTCCGTGCCCTCACATCCTGTAAAGCATGGCATGACTTCTTCGAGGGTTGCAATTTGATTCCCCAAATATGGTTGATGGAACATTTGTGTCGTCACCCTCCGTTCTTGAGTTATGGGTCGTTTGAAAAGACGTGCATTGAAGAGTTTTATATGAGAACAAAAGAAGTTAAGTTGTCGGAATGAGAAAAAGCTTGGATTTCATACTTGCGATCGTTGACTGCCAGCCAAATTGATTGGGCATACGGATGGTTGCCCCTCAACGAGGTGATATATATTCCAGCGGAAGGGTCATATTTCTTGATAATTAGTCTTAAAAGCATTCAGCCTTATGCACCGTACATGGTACTATGACAGCTTGGGAGATATCAAGTTATACCAAAAGACGAGGACCTCAGCCTACAAGCCGTAGAAATCAATCCGGACGGACAATTCCCGGAAGCAAAGATTCGACATATTTGGAATGAATGCCAATGCTTGAAGGTAGACACTTGTGTGGGAAACTGAGCTCAAGGAGAAGTATCACCAGGGTATGCTGCATGGTATCGCCGGGATGTCGAGCATGATAGACCAATGAAAAAGCCTCACATTCAAGAATTGGCCGAGCTGTCTAAGGAGCATAGAGATTGGGTGGCCAGAGAAAATGAGTACAGAGCCAAAATCAGCTTATTATAGAAACAATTCCAAGACCTTAAGTTCGAGAGCGGCTTACAAGAGGCATCCAATGAGGGAGAACATAAGCAGCTGAGAAAAGAGAATGAAATCTTAAAGGCTCAAATTGCAAAGATGAAAACCGCAGCCAAAACTCCAGTTCGCCTAGCCCGAGATGAGAAATTGATTGAAAATCTTCGGCGCAAAGTGAATGACTATAGCTTTGATCTTGATAAAGCAGAAAAGGAGTTATTCGGGGTTCGAAAACAACTGGCCAGAAATGTTGAGGAAAGAGTTAGAATGGTTCAGCAATTACAAGATGAACAGAAGGTTGAGGTAGCTCGATTGTGAAAGAAAATCATTACAGCCGAAGTCAAAAGTAGCAAGCAAATCAATGAGTTTGAAGTAGAGAGAGAACATTGCTACATGGCTATGGATCGGTTAGAATTGGAGCTACAACAACTACAAAAGGAGAACCAACAAACCTTAGACGCTCGTGCCAAGCAGTTTAGTAGGCTGCTTTAGGAAAAACGGATCATCCGAGAAAGAAACATCAACATTGCTTAGTACATCACAAGGAAATGACAATTGTGTGAAGATATGTCCCAGTCAACATTCACAGCAGCAGTAAAGTTCTTTGTAAAGCAAGTTATGTCCGACCTAGATAAACTCCAAAGTGGATTAGCATATAGGCCCGCGGCAAGACCGAACGATGTCTCGCGGGCACTAGGAGATTTAATGTATTCGTAGGGCATGCATTTTGTATCTGTATTCTTTCTTCTGCATTTGTAGTACAACATTATTTGTAACCGATGTTTTGAGTATCAATGAAAAATTCAAAAGAAGTTGTTGTTATTTTCCTTTCATTTTTTACAAATTGTATGGGCGATAGGCAAACATGTAGGAACGGAAAGAAAAAATGAAAATGAAAAAAAAAATGTAAAAAGAAGAAAACAAGAAAAAAGAAACAAATCGAAAAGCAATGAAAAAACTGAGGTGAAAAGAAAATGGTGATTCAAAGAAGAATAAATACCGGGATGATGCACAATGATCAAGGCAAAAGTTGTGATTCTTAATTATGACATTTTACCCCTTATAAGCTAACTATTAACGAGTTTTGTTATTGATGAATATCAGATTTTCAGCTGGCAACTGGCATTCTGGCACATCACAGCTACAATACACGTACAAAAGCTATGACTAAAGCAGTGACTCAGGAGATCGAGCCCCCCATTATGGATCTGGTACATGAAGGAGAAGTTGTAGATGTTGCTGGTATGAAATAGGAGATGTATAAATTAAGGCAGCAAATGTCGGAGATGTACCAGGCCTGGTCTAGGGGTCGACCTTTGCCTTCCTATCCAGCCAACCCAGCCTACGTCCCTCCCACAAATCCGAATCCTGAACCACATACTATGAATTAATCCTCCACATACCCAAACTACAAACATAACTATGCCACAACTTCACAGACACCACCACCACTATCCAAACAAGTTCCATCACCACATCCACCTCAGGTCGCCACGGTATATGTGGCACCACCACCTTCCGCTCTACATAAATCTTCCAGTGAACCAGTATTCCATGTTCAGGAACTCATTTTTATCCACCAGAGCCAACGTTAAGGCAACGTGACTCCTACACACCGCTCATAGATAAGATAGAAGAAAAGCCTGTCAGAAATTTGGAACAAGAAAAGATGGCACTAAATATGAGAAGTCTTGAACAATCCTTCCGTAACATAAAAGGGCTAGGAGGCCGAGTGATTGTTACGTATAAAGATTTATGCTTGTTTCTGGAGGTGCAGCTCCTGGACGGATTTAAGCTACCTAAGTTTGATATGTATGACGGACACGGGGATCCAGTAGTCTATCTGAGAGGTTACTGTAGTAAAATGCGTGGAGTAGGGGCGAAGAGACGAGTTACTGATGGCTTATTTTAACCAGAGCTTAAGCGGTTTAGCGCTGGAATGGTATACTCGACAGGATCATACCAGGTAGTTCATCTGGGATGACCTAGCTTAGTCATTCGCTAACCATTTCCAATATAATCTAGAGATTATCCCTGACAGGTTGTCATTAACTAAAATGGAGAAAAAATCCGGGGAAAGTTTCCGAGAGTACGGGTTCAGATGGAGGGAGCAGGCTGCACAAGTAGACCCTCCCATGAATGAAACAGAAATGGTGGACTGCTTTCTATAGGCTTTGGAGCCAACTTACTATGGTCATCGGGTATCGGCAATTGGAAAAACCTTTAATGAGGTGGTCAAGATGGGAAGCTTCGTAGAAGAGAGGT
The DNA here is from genome assembly GCA_032618575.1 of Nicotiana noctiflora. NCBI lineage: Eukaryota > Viridiplantae > Streptophyta > Magnoliopsida > Solanales > Solanaceae > Nicotiana > Nicotiana noctiflora. The sequence continues at coordinate 77,488 of JASVEL010001716.1, forward strand.
TAAAAACAAATAAGATCATGAGTTCTTCGGCTATTAAGGACACAAACCAGGCAATACAAACCGGAACTAGGGACAAATTAGCAAAAAGAAGAAGGAGAAAGTTGCGGTCACCGAAGGTAGATCGTGGTCTCGGGGCCCCAATACATATCATCATCCACCTCGTCCATACCAACCATATCCACCAGCACTGTACAACCCACCTCTACCATATTATCCTCCAACCCTCCACATTTTTCTGTCCCACATGCTCAACATTACCCGCCGCCTCCACATGTATGGCACACCCTAGCTCCACAAAACGTATACCACACACAAAATACTTACCCGCCTTCGAAAACATACAAAAATCCAAATAGACCCACTTTCCGTCCAGATCCAGAAGTAAGAGGAAACAGAGCCCAAGGAAAGAAAACATTCACTCCGTTAAGGGAGTCATATACCAGTCTTTTTTCCCCCTAAGAGAGCTAGGGATGCTAAGCCCTATTGAGCGAAAAATTCCAAACCCACCACCCAGAAATCTTGACCAATCAGTCCGATGTGAATATTGTTCCCGGGCGCTGGGACATGATACATAAAAGTGTTGGCATTTATGGTCCGCCATACATGAGCTTATTGATACCAGGAGGATTGAAGTGCAAGCTCCGGAAACTCCCAATATTACACAGAATCCTTTTCCAGCCCATTATGAGACGCACATGATAGAGTTGGAGCAGGGAGAGAGCAGTAAGAAACCTTCTCAATTAGTGATGATGCTTAAACCTAATAACAAAGCAGAAGGAGAAATTGAAAAGGAGAAAGCATCAGCTGAGTTGCCAATAAAGGAACCATCAGTGGTTGAGCTAGTGAAAATAGTAGTGGCGGGAGCTAAGCCTTTATTGACCGTAAATAGAGTTTACGTGGAACCTGTGGTTATCAAACCGGTGGTGCAGATGCCAATCATAAACACCAGGGCCATACTGTGGAACTATAATAAAGTTACATTGATGTACAAGGGGAAGGAGGTTAAAAGAGAAGTCAGTGAAACACATGGCTTAACTCGCTCCGGGCGATGCATTGCCCCGGAAGAGTTAAGAAAGACAAAAATGGTAAAGGAGAACCCGACTCATGTGAAGAAGGCAGTTACTGAAGAGGAAGCGGAAGAGTTCTTGAAAAAGATGAAGGCTCAGGACTATTTAATAGTGGAGCAATTGAGAAAAACGCCTGCGTAGATTTCATTATTATCATTGCTAATTCATTCTGAAGAGCACAGGAAGGCGTTGATGAAGATTCTGAACGAAGCACATGTGCCAAAGAAGATTTCAGTATGCCACTTGGAGAAAATCACGAATAAGATCTTTGAGACAAACAAGATAACATTTTCATATAATGAGTTACCGCTTGAAGGAACGGAGCATAACAAAGCACTATATCTCATAGTCAAGTGTAAAGAATCTGTAGTTACCTATGTTCTGGTGGACAACGGGTCAAGTGCCAATATTTGCCCACTCTCAACCTTGGGAAAGCTGAAGGTCAATCCTTACAGAATTCATCGGAACAGTGTGTGTGTAAGGGGTCTTTGACGGAGGAGGCAAGAATACTGTAGGGGACATTGTGTTGGAAATTACTATCGGACCGATGGACTTCACTATGGAGTTCCAAGTGCTAGATGTTACTGTTTCTTACAATCTATTATTGGGACGTCCATGGATCCACGCGGCAAAAGCTGTACCATCCTCTCTGCATCAGATGGTGAAATTTGAATGGGAACAACAAGAGATCATAATGCAAGGAGATGATGATGTCTGCAATATTATAACACCATTCGAAAAAACTGAAAGAATAAGTGCCCGTGGGTATATCAAGTCATGGATGCTGTGGTAGTGGATAAAATATCCGAATGGGAGAACATGCCGATTCCCACAGTGGCTCCTACAGCAGTGATGGTAGCCAAGGAAATGATAAGAAATGGGTTTGCACCAGGGAAAGGTTTGGGGGTAACGCTACAAGGTATAACACAACCAATCCACTTGCCGGGAAATAATGACACTTTTGGTCTGGGTTTTAAGCCTACTGTTGCTGATATCCAAAAAGCTAAGAAAATGAAGAAGAAAAGTTGGTCCCTCCCAAAACCTATTCCAAAACTATATGATTCCTTTACTAGGCCTGGTACACAAAGATATTTGGCGACTGTTATGCCAAGTCGTGCTGAAATAAGACCGGATGCGGAACTCCTAGAAAGGTTCAAGATGCTATTTGAAGATGTGAATATGTTGGAGTTGGGTGAGGGAACGAGTAAAAGGGATGTTCAGTTCGTGAGACCCGGCATTGTGCTTAATAACTGTGAAGCTACTCTTTTTCCGATCAGGAGAGAGTTGTAGTAGTTAGCTTTAAATATTTCATTTCCCCAAAAGTGTTTTGTTTTGTAATCCCACACCCCATCAAAAACAAATGTATCCATTGCTTGTTACCTTTTTGAAAAATCAATGAAATGCAATTTCTTTCGTTCTTCCATTTTTGCCTTATTTTATTTTTCTTCTTTTGTACACTTCAATATTTGCTGATTCCAATGATATGTCATGCATGAATGATTCCCTGTCCAGTCTTGATAATCGAATAGTTATAGGAAATTGAAAGTGAACATGAAGATGAGGAAATATTGGAGGAAATCAGTAAAGATTTGAATCATTATGAGGAAGAACCCAAACCAAACTTAAACGAGATAGAACCTATTAATCTGGGAAGTGAGGATAATGTCCAGGAAACAAAGATCAGTGTACACTTAGAGGCTTCCCTCAGAGAAGATCTAATCAAGTTGTTATATGAGTACAAGGACATATTTTCCTAGTCCTATGATGACATGCCCAGACTCAGTACTGATCTGGTGGTACATAAATTGCCCATTTATCTAGAATGCCAGCCGGTAAAACAGAAGCTAAGAAAGTTTAAAACGGACATCAGTGTGAAAATAAAATAAGAAGTAAATAAGAAATTCGATGCGAAGGTCATACGGGTCACTAAATATCCCACTATGTTAGCTAATGTTGTGCCAGTTCCGAAGAAGGATGGAAAAACTAGGGTGTGCGTTGACTACAGGGACCTTAATAAGGCTAGTCCAAAGGAAGATTTTCCATTGCCAAATATCCATATACTGATTGACAATTGCGCTAAGCATGAAATTGGCTCTTTCGTGGACTGTTATACGGGTTATCATCAGAGAGGAAGATGCAGAAAAGATAGCCTTTATCACGCCTTGGGAAACATATTGTTACAGGGTGATGCCGTTTGGGTTGAATAATGCCGGGGCTACATATATGAGGGCGATGACCACTATGTTTCATAACATGGTGCACCGAGAGATAGAAGTATATGTGAAAGATGTCATCATTAAGTCCAAAAAAGAAATGTGACCATGTCAAAGTTTTGAAGAAGTTTTTCCAGAGGCTCCGAAGATATAATCTCAAGCTCAATCTAGCAAAGTGTGCTTTCGGGGTGCCTTCAGGAAAGTTACTGGGTTTATAGTAAGCCGGCGTGGTATCGAATTGGATCCGTCAAAGATAAAAGCAATCTAGAATTTGCCTCCGCCGAAGAATAAGAAAGAAGTAATGAGTTTATTAGGCAAGTTGAATTATAACAGCAGGTTCATTGCTCAGCTGACGTCAACATGTGAGCCCATTTTCAAACTGTTGAAGAAAGATGCTGCGGTAAATTGGACTGATGAATGCCAAGAGGCCTTTGACAAGATTAAAGAATATTTGGCCAATCCTCCAGTAATAGTTCCTCTAGAACCGAGAAGACCTCTGATCTTGTATTTGACTGTGTTAGACAATTCTTTTGGCTGCGTAATAGGGTAGCATGACAAGACGGGAAATAAAGTGCAGGCGATATATTACCTCAGCAAAAACTTCACATCTTATGAGGTAAAATACACTCAGTTGGAAAGAGCGTGTTGTGCTCTAACCTGGGTTGCTCAAAAACTAAAACATTACTTGTCAGCTTATACCACATATTTGATATCACGGTTGGATCCATTGAAGTATATATTTCAGAAGCCTATGCCTACAGGAAGACTTGCTAAATGGCAGATTCTGCTCACAGAATTTGACATCATCTATGTAACACGTAGGACAATGAAGGCACAAGCAGTTGCAGATCATCTAGCAGAGAACCCAGTGGATGATGAATAAGAGCCGCTAAAAACATATTTTCCGGATAAGGAGGAAATGAATGTTGAAGATATAGAGCAAGATGATAAGCCAGGCTGGAGAATGTACTTCTAATGGAGCCGTCAACATTAAGGGAGTTGGAATTGGAGCAGTACTTATTTCAGAAATGGGTCAGCATTATCCTGTTACCGGTCAGCTTCGATTTTTCTGCACCAACAATATGGCTGAATATGAAGCATGCATATTGAGATTGAGGGTGGCAATAGATATGGGTGTTCAACAGATTTTGGTCATGGGTGACTTGGATCTCTTGATACATCAGATTCAGGGAGAATGGGAGATAAGAGATTTAAAGTTGATACCTTAATGATAATGTCTGCATGAACTATCCCAGAGATTTCAATCTATAGAGTTCAAACACATTCCAAGAATGCACAATGAAATAGCAGATGCTTTGGCCACATTATCCTCCATGTTGCATCATCCAGATAAAGCTTATGTAGATCCACTACTGATATAGGTGCGTGATCAAAATGCTTATTGTTTTGCTGTGGAAGAAGAACTTGATTGAGAGCCGTGGTATCATGATATCAAAGAATAATTGAAGACAGGGAAATACCCAGAACAAGCCACTGGAGATCAGAAAAGGGCTATAAGACGACTGGAAAATGGATTTTTCCTCAGTGGAGGAGTTGTATATAAAAGAACACCAGATTTGGGGTTATTGAGATGCATAGACGCGCAACAAGCTGACACAATTATGGCTGAGGTACATGCGGGAGCTTGCGGACCTCATATGAGCAGATATATTTTAGCAAAGAAAACAATGAGAGAAGGATATTATTGGCTCACCATGGAGCGTGATTGTATTAGATATGTGAGGAAATTCCATCAATGTCAATTACACGGAGATTTGATTCACTCTGCACCCTATGAGTTGCATATAATGTCTGCACCATGGCCATACGTTGCCTGGGGTACGGATGTCATCGGACCAATAGAGCCTGCAGCATCTAATGGACACAGATTTATCTTGGTCGCGATTGAATATTTCACCAAATGGGTGGAGACGAAGACATTTAAGGCAGAGACAAAGAAGGTGGTGGCAGATTTCGTGCATGCAAATATCATATTTCGCTTTGGAATTCCTAAAGTAATTATCACAAACAATGGTGCAGATCTGAACAGTCACCTCATGGTAGAAGCATGTCAAAGATTCAAAATCCTGCATCGTAACTCTACACCTTACTGGCCTAAAGTGAATGGAGCAGTAAAAGCTGCGAATAAGAATATAAATAAGATTCTTAGAAAAATGGTGGGAATGTCAAGGCAATCGCATTAAAAGTTACCTTTCACTCTTATGGGTTATCGTACAACCGTATGTACTTCAATCGGTTCCACACCCTATTCATTGGTGTATGGAACAGAAGCAGTCATACCCGCAGAAATTGAGATACCATCTCTTCGAATCATAGCCGAGGCTGAAATTGATGATGATGACTGGGTAAAGGCCCAGTTGAAAAAATTGAATTTGATTGATGAAAAGAGGTTAGCAGCGGTTTGACATGGGCAATTATATCAGCGGAGAATGGCCAGAGCGTACAATAAGAAAGTTCGTCCACAGAAATTTGAAGTGGGACAACTGGTATTGAGGCGTATTCTGCCGCATTGGGGTGAAGCGAAAGGTAAATTTGCACCGAACTGGCAAGGATCGTTCATGGTATCACCGGTATTGTCTAATGGAACCCTATATCTGATAGATGTTGAAGAAAAATGTGTAGAGACTGCTATCAATTCAGATGCAGTCAAGAGATATTATGTATGATTCCTTTTCATTTGTATAATTGTATTTGTCATGATTTTGGAATTGAAATGATGAAGGCATTTGATTCTCTATCCAAATGCTCTATCCATTAACATCCCCATTGAGCCTTATTTGTTTTGTTCTTTCATATCCCTCTCTCGGAATCTTTCATGATGCAAGAAAAGAAAAATGAAAAAAATGATGAAAAAAGAGAAATAAAAAAAGAAAGAGAAAAAAAAAGGAAAGCAAAATGCAAACAAAAGAAAATTCATACAAAAGACAAAAGAAAATTGGGAAAAGTCAAGACGCAACAATGAATACGAACGTGATCCGAACTACGTTTTGACTTGATCCTGAAAGGGTACGTAGGCAGCCTCACTGAGGTTTAGACATAATAAAAATAAAATCCAAGATTCCCCCACATATTGAAACTGGGGAAGAAGTTATGATTATGATTCCGAGAGTTGTAAATATTTTTGAACCCTCGTAAATTTTGAGCCTTTTATACCCCTTCTTTTTGAACCCATCGAAAAGCCATATTACGGTCAAAAGAAAGACCTTCTAATCAATTTCAAGAAAATGACAATACAATGAGAATAAGGAAAACATGGCATGGACAGTACCGGTGCTTTAGAAAACAAAAGGACAAAAAATAAAATAAATGAGAGTCTTATTGGTGAAAACCTCAACCGGCACCGTAAGGCGATTGTGAGATTCAGAGAATAAAAATGAGAGAGTCTTATCGGTGAAATCCTTAATCGGCACCGTAAGGCGACTGTGAGATTGAGAGAATAAATGAGAGAGTCTTATTGGTGATAACCTTAACCGGCACCGTAAGGCGATTGTGAGGACTATTTTTGTGGAAAAAGAAAAATAGCAAAAAATAAGATTGGTTTGAATTGAAGGAAAAATTGGAGTTGAGATAATGACAATTCGATTAGACGGACTGGGTCGGAGTTTAAATACATGGCATGGTCGGAGGAATCGACCGTCATACCCAGATAACAAGGGAATATTTTCTGCATTTCATTGATCAAAACCAGTTGCCCATTGAGAGCTAACTACCAACTTCTCATGTTAAGAGGTGTAATAACGCTGGGTCGAAAAAAAAAGAGAGAAAAAGAAATAAAGAAGGATGACAATCAAAGCCAAAGAAAATGAAAAGAAACAAAGGAAAGACTAAACGGAGATTACAGAGGAAATCTGGCAAAGGGCTGCATAGCAGAATAACGCAAGATGAGGCAGGCAATGGAAGCAAAGTGAGCAAAATGCCAGTTGCCAGCATTTTATAACTAATAAGATTGATCTCTGATTTAGACAGGAACAAAAAGATTCAAATTCTCACTAATCACCTTAAAGTGAATGTGACCAATGTGGAAAAAGAAAAACACAAAAAATATTAAAGAGAAGTACATCAATAAAAGGAGGAATCCGTAGAGGAGGACTCATTCAGTCAAGCAAGAAAATTACCCAAAAACAGCAAAGAGGTATTGTCTTTTCAAAACTCCTACCCCAGTTGTCAAACTGAGGGAATATTTTCTGCATTTTCATTTTCATGCATCAGGCGTCTACCTGGATAACAAGGGAATATTTTTTGCATTTTAATTTTCATGCATCTGGCGCCCACCTGGATAACAAGGGAATATTTTCTGCATTTTCATTTTCATGCATCAGGCGCCCACCTAGATAACAATGGAATATTTTATGAATTTTAATTTTCATGCACCAGGCGCCCACCTGGATAACAAGGGAATATTTTCTGTATTTTCATTTTCATGCATCAGGCGCCCACCTGGATAACAAGGGAATATTTTCTACATTTTCATTTTTCTGCATCAGGCGCCCACCTGGATAACAAGGGAATATTTTTCTGCATTTTTAATTTTTGTTCAGGCGCCCACCTGGATAACAAGGGAATACATTTTTGCATATTTTAATTTCTGTTCGAGCGCCCACCTGTATAACAAGGGAATACATTTTTGCATTTTTTATTTCTGTTCAGGCGCCCACCTGTATAACAAGGGAACACATTTCTGGAATTTTAATTTCTGTTCAGGCGCCCACCTGTATAACAAGGGAAAATATTTCTGTAATTAATTTGTTTTATCTAACATGAGTAACACCATGACATGTGAAAAGCCCACACTGGGGCAGAGGAAATGTTTTCATTGTTTTGTTTTGTTTTAAGCATGTATCAACCCGGAAGCAGGGAATACAATTGGAAGTCACACCGAAAGAAATAAGCAATATATCAGAGGCTAGAGAATAAATAAAAAATCAACAAAAATAAGGATGATAGCATAAGAGATGGAAAATCAAGAAAAAATAAGTAGACAAGAAGTAGATAGAAATCATTGTAATTCATACGATTATAGCTTAGAATAGCTTCTTCATTTTTCATTTTTATCCCTGTTATAATAAGGAGTAAACCAGTGGTCATAGCAATAGCAGTAGCAGCAGCAAAGTCTTGGTAGTTTCAAACTGCCAGACCTTCCTAAACTACACTGAGCTGATTCCTGTTTAGCCCAAGATATGTAGGCAACCTCTCAAGCAGGGTGCGGTCAAAAGGTTTTTCAAAATGCTTCTCACGGAATATGCTAGTGGGCAAAAATCTCTCATTACTGCTCACTTGTCTTTGCACTGAAACTCTTCGTGTTCCCGAGAAAAGAGGCGCAGCTGTGAGCACGTGATTTTTTCCCTAGGTAAATAAATTCCAATATTAAAATAAATAAAATTTTTGATTTGCAATTATGTGTTTAATTGAAATAAAGTGTATGTTTGTGATTGAAACAATTAGAAATTCAAAAAAAAATTAAAAAATGAAAAATTGGTTAATTAGAAAATATCACAAAAAATAAAAGAATTAAAGAAAATCAACAAAAAAATACAAATATACCGGAAAATTAAAGGAAAAGAGCAAAAATGTCATAAAAATACCAGAAAAATTAGAGAAAATAGGAAAATAAAAGAGAATTAATAATTGAATGGAATTTAAAAAGAGAATAAATAAAATACAACAAGAAAAATATAGAAAAATAATTAAATACACAAAAATACATAAAAATAAAATAATTGGGCCAAAGTGTTAAGCCCACAATACATTAGCCCAAAGAGACTATTGTGTACGGTCCAAATTTATAGAGATTTAATCCTGGCCGTCTATATAATTGATCAAACAGACAATTTTGAATCTCTTTAATTATACCAAACGATGTAGTATTGTCAATCTAATCCTGGCCGTCCATCTAAGTTGATCTGACAGAGACCAAGCTGTCTTCATTAATTATCAAACGACGGCGTATGGGATCTTTTGATCCTAGATGTTGATCAAGAATGATCCAAGGGCCAGGATTGCCCAGCCCCAGAAGAGTATTTAAGGCCAGTCTCCTTCAGAGACCGGTCATTTACATCAACCCCAAACCCTAGCCGCCCCTTTCCTTCATCTTCTTCTTCATCTCCTTCTCTGTTACCATGGAGACTGGCCGGCATCAATGGCCGTCTCCGGTCACTCCTAACCCCAAATTCTTTCTCTCTTTCTTCTTCATATGAAACCACTCCTGAAACCTTAAGAAAAACCAGAAAAAATCCCTCTTTCTTGAAAACCCGGCCACCAGAATGTCACGACCCAGATTTTACCCCAACATCGGGATCGTGATGGCGCCTACTCGTGGTAGCTAGGCAAGCCACTTTATTCACACTATCTTGTTTTTAGCAATATTTCATATTCAATTTAGCAACCAAAACCATAAACTTAATTAAACAAGTGCAAAAGACTTTATAAAAATAGCAATAAGCAGTTTCAAGGTAAAATGATACTGAAATCCTCTACCCAAGACGTGGAGTCACCAACTCACGAACTACTACATGAATGCTACACATAAAGGTCTGAAAGAAATATAACATAATCAGTTTGTCTCGGAACAAGAAGACTATAGCTAATAACATAAATAAAAAGAAGAGACGCCGGGCCTGCGGACGACTGCAAGCTACCTCGGTCTCAAATATGATCAACTCCCACGCAAAATATCTATTGCTGCTGCTCCTGATCGAAACCTAGACCTATGCAAAAATGCACAGAAGTGCAGTATCAGCACAACCGACGTGCTGGTAAGTGACTGGCCTATCCCGGTGAAGTAGTGACAAGCCTAGGACCAGACACCCACATAAACTTGTGCAGTTCTATATATATGTACACCACAAGATAACGAGAAATAACCAAGTAACAACACAACAAGGAATGCCACAGAAGAACTCAAAAGTTAATAACAGTTACTAAATCAACAAGGAAAACAAGTATAATGAGAAATAAGTAATGTCAAGTCAATGAAATAGCAAATAGTTGCACGACATCACCCTTCATGCTCTTACTCTCATCCTCACCAAATAAGCAGATGAAGTGCACGGCATCACCCTTCGTGCTTTTACTCTCATCCTCACCAAATAAGCAAATAAAGTGCACGGCATCACCCTTCGTGCTTTTACTCTCATCCTTACATCCATGGTATGGCATGATCCTTCGTACATGTTTGGTTTGAAGCCCGGGGGGCTCGGGTGAAGATTTGATAGGCTCCAAACCAAACATGTTTTTCAATAGAAATCAAAGGTTTTCATGGTAGAAATTTATGTTTTTGGGTAGAACCTAGGGTTTTCATGAATTGGGCAATTGGACCTCGAATTGAGGTCCGATTTTGAAACAAATCATATATTTGAACTTGTGGGGGAATGGGTAACCGGATATTGGTCCGATCCCCGAGTTCCGACAATGTGGGGCCAGGGGCGTTTTGGGAAATTTTGGGGTAAACTTTGAGAAAACCATTTTAAGAATTCAAACAAAGTTAATTAGTATTTATTAATATAATGGGATCAATTTTGATTAGATTTGAGCTAGTTGAAAGCGGAATTTCGGGGAAAAAGCTATAATTGAAGAGTAATTTAGACTTCAAGGCTAGAGGTAAGTGTTTGTTCTATCCTAGCTTGAGGGAATAAGATTATCTGCTATGTGCTTTGTGATCGACTGCGGTGTATGAGTTGTGGTGACGAGCATCCATACACTAGCGTCTTGCATGACCGTGAGTCATTGTTAATGCTTGTTGTGAGACATATTGAAAGATAAATTGTTGAACCCTTGCTGGGTTGTAGAATTTTTATTATTCTCCCTTGCCGAGACTTGTTGTGAAGTGAGATCTGATTGCCCTTGCCGGGATTTTGTTGTGATGAATACTGTGTCCCTTGCTGGGACGGTTCATGATTTATTATTTCTTTCTCTGCCCTTAACTGTGATTGTTATATGGTTGAGGAAGAGTTATAATGCACGAAGGGTGATGCCGTGCCTTGATTTATTGATTATGCACAAAGGATAATGTCGTGCCTTGCTTATTGATTTGTGGACGAAGGTTATTGTTGTGCCATGTTATTGTTTTTGCACGAAGGTTAATGCCGTGCCACGTTATTGGTTTTGCACGAAGGATCATGTCGTGCCTTGTTATTGAACCATGTACGAAGGATCATGCCGTACCATGGATGTGAGGATGAGAGTAAAAGCACGAAGCGTGATATCGTGCACTTTATTTGCTTATTTGGTGAGGATGAGAGTAAAAGTACGAAGGGTGATGTCGTGCACTTCATTTGCTTATTTGGTGAGTATGAGAGTAAGAGCACGAAGGGTGATGCCGTGCAACTATTTGCTATTTCATTGACTTGACATTACTTGTTTCTCATTATACTTGTTTTCCTTGTTGATTTAATAAATGTTATTAACTGTTGAGTTCTTCTGTGACATTCCTTGTTGCGTTGTTACTTGGTTATTTCTCATTATCTTGTGGTGTACATATATATAGAACTGCACAGGTTTATGTGGGTGTCTGGTCCTAGGCTTGTCACTACTTTGCCGGGATAGGCCAGGCACTTACCAGCACATGGGGTCGGTTGTGCTGATACTGCACTTCTGTGCATTTTTGCACAGGTCCAGGTTTCGGTTAGGAGCAACAACAGTAGATCTTTTGCGTGGGAGTTGATCATATTTGAGACCGAGGTAGCTTTCAGGCGTCCGCAGGCCCGGTGTCTCTTCCTTTTATTTATGTTATTAGCTATAGTCTCCTTGTTCCAAGACAAAAAAATTATGTTATATTTCTTTCAGACCTTTATGTGTAGCATTCATGTAGTAGTTCGTGAGTTGGTGACTCCACGTCTTGGGTAGAGGATTTCAGTATCATTTTACCTTGAAACTACTTATGGCTATTTTTATAAAGTCTTCCGCACTTGTTTAATTAAGGTTATGGTTTTGGTTGTTAAATTGAATAAGAAATATTGCTAAAAATAGGATAGTGTGAATAAAGTGTCTTGCCTAGCTACCACGAGTAGGCACCATCACGATCCCGATGTTGGGAAAAAATACGGGTCGTGACACGAAATCTTTTCCGGTGCGCTTCAAACCTCGAACCAATGTCCCAAATTAACACCACTTAATCACTACGAGGGGATATTTCACCCCACATAGGTGGTTTCCCTTGAATGTCTCCAGAAACGTTCGAATATTCAAAATAAACTTGCTGGAACCCTACCTTCAGCGAACTACCAAACGAGACCCACCCCCAAAACACACACCTTTACACTCTTAACACTTCTCTAACACCAAAAATCCAAGAAAATAATTGGTTAAAGAATAATATGGAAAAATATGGAAACTGAATTTTGAAAAAGAAAAGAAAAAGAAACAAGAAAAGGAAAAGAAAAAGAAAGAAACGAATAAGGGAAGCTCAGGAGATAAATCCTGCTAAGCTAAGGCCCTTCCCTCCTTTTTTATTTTGTTTTGATTGCTAGCATGTTTTATTTGTTTATTTTGTTTTCTTAGTTCTTTGTAGTTAATCTTTCGCATATCTAAATGTTAAAATCTTCTGATTATACTTTCATCTTCTATCTTCTAATTGTTCATCTTTTACATGACTTCTAATTCAAGCATGGTTTGACTGTATGTGATGACCCGGCCCATCGTCACGGGAATTACCACCTCGTTATGTTGTAATTATATGTTTTATATCAGTGTTAGAGTCTACCGGGTGAGTTAGGAGTGAATTGGATTGAAAATGAGGCATATAGCCTTTTCGAAGGAAACTTGAATATAGAAAGTCAATCTGGAGTTGACTATTTAGTTAGAGGGCTCAGAATCAGATTCTGATGATTCGGGTAGTTCCGGGAGGTGATTTTTGACTTAGGGGAGCGATCGGAATTGAATTTGGAGGTCTGGTGTAGAAACAGGCTTGAATTGGCTAAGGTTGAATTTTGGCGAAATCCGAACGGTAGGTGAGATTTTGATCCGGGGGTCGGAATGGAATTTCGATAATTTTTGTAGCTTCGTCATGTGATTTTGGATATGTCCGCAAATTTTCAGATCATTCGGACGTCGTTTGGTCGGGTTTTTGATCGAATGTGTAATTCGGAAAGTTTTAAGGAATTTAGGCTTGAATTCGATGCGAATTATGGGTTTTGATGTTGTTAGACGTGTTTTGAGAATTGGAACAAGTTTGAATAAGGTATTAGGATGTGTTGGTGTGTTTGGATGAGGTCCCGGCGGCCTCGGGGTGTTTTCGGGTGGTTAAACGGAAGAGAATCATGGAAATTGCAGGTTTTAAATTCTGGTTCTGTTGTTTTTGCTCCTGCGGAAACAGGGGCGCAGAAGCGAGTGTGAGTCCGCAGGAGCGGACTGTGGTGCGTAGAAGTGCTTGGCTTCACAAAACCGGAACCATGTCTGCTGAGGCGGCGTCGCTGGTGCGAGGATGAGACCGCAGAAGCGGTCAAGAGGCGAGATGGGGGAGTCCGCAGAAGCGGATAGTGGATCGCCTAGGCGAGAACGCAGGAGCGGACTCTTGTGCACAGAAGCGGGAGATTCCGCAGCAGCGGTAATGTTTTCGCGGAAGCGGACGCGCGGAAGCGGTCCTATGTTCGCAGAAGCAGAATCGGCCGGCTAGACCCTGAATCGCAGAAGCGACCAGTTGGTCGCGGATACAGGCTTGCACGAGCAGGATTTTGTCCGCAGAAGCGGAAATCGCATAAGGATTAATAATATCAGAAGTTATAAATTTCATAAACATTTCAAAACATTTGGATCTCGGCTTAAGAGGCGATTTGGGAAATTTTGAAGAGAAATTCAAGGGAATTCATCAGGCAATCAACTATGGACTCATATTATGATTAGTATTGATAATATTATGCAATTATCTCATGAAAATGGAGGAATTTGGGGTAATTCATGGAGGTTTTAGCCCTAGGCTTCAACTTTAGAAAAAAAAAAAGGATTTGAGTGGGCAGATAGAGTCCTATTTTGGTAAGTTTTATATGCTTTGAGTCGTATTGAGACGAGGGTTCCAAATATGTGACTTTCGTAATTTTTGGAGAAGCGTACCGAAAGTCGGGTTTTGGCAACTTTGGGAATTTTTGATGTACATTGAGTTGTTTTGACTGGGTGTCGTCCCATTGGCCTAATTTGTTGTGTATTTACTATATTTGATCAGATTCTACACGTGCGAAGCTTGATTCTCGTGGCAAGGGCATCGCGGAGTAGTCGTCGCACCGTTTTGAGGTGAGTAATAGATGTGGATGATGACCAGCGGGTTCGAAACCACGGTATACCACTTTGTGGCGCTGTATAGCGGCGAGACACGTACTCTTTTGCGAGATCGGGATCGATTGTGATTTGGGGACTATGGCTTAGTCCGACCTGTTGATACTATGTTATAATATTGGCTAATCTTGAGCCGTCGAACCTCCTTCTCGGATGGTTGCATATTATATTGTGATATTGGCTACTCTTGAGCCGTTAAACCTCCTTCTTGGATGGCTGAGTATACTTATGGGCTGTGAGCCAATTATTGGATCCTGCGAGGATCATCATCATTGTCTTGTGATATTGACATGCTAGTTTTACTACCAGTCCGTAGCTATTATTGTTATCATGGTATTTCCGATCTCTGGAACTTTGACATACTATTTTCAACTGAAAAATGATAAAAGAGTTTTCAAAACTACTTTTGAGCCTGCGAGGCTGCATATGCATATTAGCTGACTGGTAGTGGATCGGGCTGCGCGCCGCAGCGTATATTCATGATATTGTGCTTGGGCTGTAGCAGCCCCTCCAGAGTCTGAACCCCCACAGTGAGCACGGGTACCCAAATTAGATTGGGCTACGCGCCGTAGCGGCCATTTCATGCATTGCATTGCATTTAGCTACATCTGCTAGCTGTTATACTATGTTGTTGATATTTTGTTGGTTCTCTACTATTGATATTGAACTGTTACAGGGTTTTGGTTACAGCTTTACATAGTGCTTTACTGTGGATTTCTTATCTACGCTGTCTTACCCCTGTTTATTACCACTGAGTCTGGCAATACTCATTTTACTCCCCGCACCTTGTGTGCAGATCCAGGTACCTCTCAGCAGACCTGATCCGGTAGCCGCTCAGAGGCATTGTGCGGGATAGTCGAGGTAGCTGCAGCGTCTGCAGGACCTGACTCCCCTTCTAGCTGTCTTTTCATTTCATGTTGTCATTTTTTTCCGCACTGAGTTTGGTTGTAAACCCTATTATACTTGTGTTCTTAGATGCTCTTGACTCATGACCCCTCGGTCTTTGGGAAGTTGCACTGTGTTGGGACTTGGTTCCTTGTTTCGATATCTCTATCACTGTTGTTTTATAAATTGTTATGCTTAAATGGGATAAGGCAAGCTTCTAGCTCCGTTATTGTTATCGATTGGTCAGGCTGGCTTAGCAATGTGCTGGGCGCCATCACGACCGGATTTGGGGTCGTGACAAGTTGGTATCAGAGCCTATGTTTACTAGGCCTCATGAGTCTTGAGCCGGTTGGTAGAGTCTTGTGGATCGGTACGGGGACGCCTGTACTTATCCTCGGGAGGCTGCGAACCTTTAGGAAACACTTCACATTTTTTGGAATTCTTATCGTGCGCACTTGATTCAGCTTGAGATATAATTTTTATTCTACTCTGTCACAGATGGTGAGAATGCGACCATCAGGACGAGGTGGACGACCTCCATTGCCACTTGCCAGAGGTCGTGGGCGTGGTCGTGCTAGAGGCAGAGGTAGGACAGCTGAGGCAGTGCCAGCTGACCTGCCCGTTTTATCTGTTCAGGAGCAGCCCCTAGTGGTTGATGCTCCAGCAGCCCCAGTTCAGGCCTAGACTGTATCTATTGCTATTCCTGGTCTTCAGGAGACTCTTGCTCAGATATTATCGGTGTGTTCCGGTTTGGCTCAGGTAGTATCAGCTGCCGCTACTGCAGTGACATCTCAAACAGGGGGTGGTCAGCAGACCCCTACAGCTCGCACACTTGAGTAGGTTGTTCATGGGCTTTAGACGCCAGAGGCAGTCCCCGCTCAGATGGTTGCACCAGTTATTCTCCAGCTGCACCAGCTCTAGAGCATATGGTTCAGGCTATGCCCGAGGACGAGCAGCATCGTCTTGAGAGATTTGGTAGACTCCAGCCACCCCATTTCAGTGGTGCTGAGGGCGAGGATGCCCATGGTTTCTTAGATAAGTGTCAGAGGATGCTACGTACAGCTGGTATTCTTGAGTCTAGCGGAGTTTCATTTACTACTTTTCAGTTTACTAGTCCCACATTTGATTGGTGGGAGGAGTTTGAGAGGCGTAGGCCTACAGGAGCGGCACCTCTCACATGGCAGCAGTTCTCTACTCTCTTTCTAGAGAAGTATGTACCTCAGTCTCGTCGCGAGGAGCTTCGTCGCTAGTTTGAGTGGTTGGTTCAGGGCGACATGTCGGTGACCCAGTATGAGCTTAGATTCACACAGTTGGCTAGGAATGCCACATGGATGATCCCTACTGATAGGGAGAGGATTAGGAGGTTCATTGATGGCCTCAACTACTCCATCCGCATTCTTATGACCAGAGAGAGAGTTCTGTACTCATCTTTTGAGCATGTTGTGGATATGGCATGCTCCATTGAGGCGGATCATCGCCGAGAGAGGGAGGAGCGGGAGGCCAAGAGGCCTCGTGGTTCTGGAAGCTTCAGTGGTGCTCCATCTAGAGAGCATTTCTAGCAGAGCAGAGGTCGCTCATTCAGGCCGCCCTGAGCAGAGCGAAGGTTATTATGGTCGTGGTCAACAGGGATTTCAGTAGGTCAATCTTTGCTTAGTGCCCTCCCAGCCCAGTGTACAGCACCTACTTCTTCAACCAAGGATTCTTCTACGGCGAGGGGTTCCCTTTAGTCCCCTTCTCCAGCACCAGGTGCTTGTTTTGAGTGTGGTGAGTTTGGCCACATGAGGAGGCAGTGCCCTCGACTCCGTAGGGACACGGCTCAGCAGAGGGATCAGCCCTCCTCTTCAGCACCATCTCAGGCTAGTAGAAGTGGAGGTCAGTCTTCTCGTGGTCGCCCCAGAGGTGAGGAGAGATCTGGTGGAGGCCAGACACAATTCTATGCACTCCCTGACAGGCGTGATGTAGTTGCCTCCAATGTAGTGATTACAGGTATCATTTCTATCTGTCACAGAGATGCCTTTGTTTTATTTGATCCAGGGTCCACACATTCATACGTGTCCTCTTATTTTGCACATCATTTGGGTGCAACTCATGGTAGTCTTGATTTACCTGTTCATGTATCCACCCTCGTGGGTGATACGATTGTTATGGATCATGTCTATAGATCCTGTGTTATTTCTATTGGTGGTCTAGAGACCCAGGCAGATCTGTTATTGTTGGGGATGGTGGACTTTGATGTGATATTGGGTATGAACTGGTCGTCTCCGTACCATGCTATATTGGATTGTCATGCTAAGAAAGTTACGTTGGCTATTCCTGGTATTTCTCCGATTGAGTGGCGGGGTTCGACTGATTTTGTCCCTAGCCGTGTCATTTCGTTCTTAAAGGCTCAGAAAATGGTTGAAAAAGGGTGTTTCTCATACTTAGCTTTTGTGAGAGATGTGGGAGCTGAGTCTCCTAGCATTGATTTTGTACCTGTTGTGAGGGACTTTCCAGATTTATTCTCCTCAGACCTGCCGGGCATGCCGCCACACAGGGATATTGATTTTGGCATTGACTTGGTGCCGGGGACTCAGCCCATTTCCATTACTCCTTATCGGATTACACCAGCTAAGTTGAAAGAACTGAAATAGCAGCTTCAGGATCTTCTAGATAAGCGTTTCATCCGCCCTAGTGTGTCCTTGTGGGGTGCGCCGGTGTTATTTGTTAAAACGAAAGATGGTTCTATGCGGATGTGTATCGATCATAGACAATTGAACAAAGTAACAGTGAAGAACAACTACCCTCTACCGCACATTGATGATTTGTTTGATCAGTTACAAGGTGCGAGAGTGTTTTGTAAGATCGATCTTCGTTCAGGCTATCATCAGCTGAAGATCAGGGACTCGGATATTATGAAGACTGCATTCAGGACCAGATATGGTCACTATGAGTTCCTTGTGATGTCTTTTGGGCTGACCAACGCCCCAGCAGCATTCATGCATCTGATGAACAGTGTGTTCAGGCCCTATTTGGATTCATTTGTGATTGTGTTCATTGATGACATTTTAGTCTACTCCCATAGTCAGGAGGAGCATGCGCAGCATTTGAGTATTATGTTGCAGAGATTGAGGGAGGAGAAGATGTATGCTAAATTCTCCAAGTGCGAGTTTTGGCTCGAATCAGTAGCGTTTCTGGGTCATGTAGTGTCTCGTGATGGTATTCAGGTTGATCCGAAGAAGATAGAGGCGGTGCAGAGTTGGCATAGACCGTCCTCAGCTACAGAGATTAGGAGATTTCTTGGCTTGCTGAGATATTATCGCCGAATCGTTCATGGATTTTCATCTATTGCTTCTTCTTTGACTAAGTTGACTCAAAAGGGTGCACCATTCGTGTGGTCGGATGAGTGCGAGGAGAGCTTTCAGAAGCTCAAGACAGCTTTGACCACAGCTCCAGTGTTAGTATTGCCATCAGCTTCAGGTTCATATACCGTTTATTGTGATACCTCGAGAGTGGGGATAGGTTGTGTGTTGATGTAGGAAGGTAAGGTGATTACTTATGCTTCTCGGCAGTTGAAGCCACATGAGAAGAACTATCCTGTTCATGATTTGGAGCTAGCTGCCATTGTTTATGCCTTGAAAATTTGGAGGCATTATTTGTATGGAGTGTCCTGTGAGGTGTATACCGATCATCGTAGTCTCCAGCAGTTGTTCAAACAGAAGGATCTTAATTTGAGAGAGCGAAGATGGCTTGAGCTGCTTAAGGATTATGACATTACTATTCTATATCATCCGGGGAAGGCCAATGTGGTGGCCGATGCTTTGAGCCGGAAGGCGGTCAGTATGGGGAGCTTGGCATATATTCCAGCCGATGAGAGATCATTTGCTTATGATGTTCAGGTACTAGCCAATCGACTAGTGAGGTTAGACAATTTAGAGCCTAGCAGGGTGTTGACTTGTGTTGTATCTCGGTCTTCTCTATATGATCGTATTCGTGAGTGCCAGTATGATGATCCACATTTGGCTGTCCTTAGGGACAGAGTTCAGCATGATGATGCTAGAGATGTCACCATTGATAGTGACGGCGTATTGAGGATGCAGGGCCGGATATGTGTGCCCAATGCTAATGGCCTTCGTGAGTTGATTCTGGAGGAGACCCATAGCTCGTGGTACTCTATCCATCCAGGAGCCGCGAAGATGTATCAAGACTTGAAATAACACTATTGGTGGAGAAAGATGAAGATGGACATTGTCAGATATGTAGCACGGTGCCTCAACTGTCAGCAGGTTAAGTACGAGCATCAGAGGCCCGGTGGTGTATTTCAGCGCATTGATATTCCTTAGTGGAAATGGGAGAGGATCACCATGGATTTTGTTACTGGGCTCCCTCGGACTTCGAGGAAGTTTGATTTTGTGTGGGTGATTGTTGATCGGCTGACTAAGTCCGCACATTTCATTCCTGTTAGTACTACTTACTCATCGGAGCGGTTGGCAGCGATCTTTATTCAGGAGATTGTCCGGTTGCATGAGGTCCCACTGTCTATCATATCCGACAGGGGCACTCAGTTCACTTCTCAGTTTTGGAGAGCATTTCAGTAGGAGATAGGTACGCGGGTTGAATTGAGCACCGCATATCACCCCCAAACAGACTGGCAGTCTGAGCGCACTATTCAGATCCTGCAGGATATGTTGCGATCATGTGTGATTGACTTTGGTGGTTAGGGGGTGAGTTCTTTCCACTTGCCGAGTTTGCCTACAACAACGATTATCAGTCGAGTATTCAGATGGCCCGTACGAGGCATTGTATGGTAGACGGTGTAGATCTCCCGTGGGATGGTTTGAGCCTGGTAAGGATAGATGGATAGGGACTGAGTTAGTTTAGGATGCTCTGGATAGAGCGAATTGATCCAGGAGAGGCTTCGCACAGCACAGTCTTGCCAGAAGAGTTATGCAGACCGTAGGGTTCGAGAGTTGTCTTTCATGGTTAGTGACAGAGTATTGTTGAAGCTTTCACCCATGATGGGTGTTATGAGGTTCGAGAAGAAGGGGAAGCTAAGTCCCAGGTACATTGGTCATTTTGAGATACTCAGGAGGGTTGGAGAAGTGGTATTTGAGTTGGCCTTGCCACCCAACTTATCCAATGTTCATCCAGTATTCCATGTGTCTATGCTGCGGAAGTACATCAGGGATCTATCTCATGTGTTAGACTTCAGTACCGTTCAGCTTGATGTTGATCTATCCTATGACGTTGAGCCTATTGCTATTTTGGGTTGTCAGGTGAGAAAATTGAGGTCCAAGGACATTGCATCAGTTAAGGTTCAGTAGAGAGGTCGACCCGTGGAGGAGGCCACTTGGGACATCGAGCGGGAGATGCGGAGCAGATATCCTCACTTGTTTGAGTCTTCAGGTATTTTTCTTGACCCGCTCGAGGACGAGAGTTTTCTTAAGAGAGGGAGAATGTGACGACCCGGCCCGTTGTCATGGGAATTACCACCCCGTTATGTTGTAATTATATGTTTTACGCTTTTATATCAGTATTAGAGTCTATCGGGTGAGTTAGGAGTGAATTGGATTGAAAATGAGGCATATAGCCTTTTCGAAGGAAACTTGAATATGGAAAGTCAACCTAGAGTTGATATTTAGTTAGAGGGCTCAGAATCGGATTCTGGTGATTTGGGTAGTTCCGGGAGATGATTTGTGACTTAGGGGAGCGATCGGAATTGAATTTGGAGGTCCGGTGTAAATATAGGCTTGAATTGGCTAAGGTTGAATTTTGGCGAAATCTGAACGGTAGGTGAGATTTTGATCCGGGGGTCGGAATGGAATTCTGACAATTTCTGTAGCTTCGTCCTGTGATTTTGGATATGTCCACAAATTTTCAGATCATTCGGACGTCGTTTGGTCGGGTTTTTTTATCGAATGTGTAATTCGGAAAGTTTTAAGAAATTTAGGCTTGAATTCGATGAGAATTATGGGTTTTGATGTTTTTAGACGTGTTTTGAGAATTGGAACAAGTTCGATAAGGTATTAGGATGTGTTGGTGTGTTTGGATGAGGTCCCGGGGGCCTCGGGGTGTTTTCGAGTGGTTAAACGGAAGAGAATCATGGAAATTGCAGGTTTTAAATTCTGGTTCTGTTGTTTTCGCTCTTGCGGAAACAGGGTCGCAGAAGTGAGTCCGCAGGAGCGGACTGTGGTGCGTAGAAGCGCTTGGCTTCACAGAAACGGAACCATGTCCGCTGAGGTGGCATCGCTGGTGCGAGGATTAGACCGCAGAAGCTGTCAAGAGGCGAGATGGGGGAGTTCGCAGAAGCGGCTAGTGGATCTCCTAGGCGAGACTGCAGGAGCGCACTCTTGTGCACATAAGTGGGAGATTCCGCAGGAGCGATTATGTTTCGCGGAAGCGGACACCCAAAAGCGGTCCTACATTCGCAGAAGCGGAATTGGCAGGCTAGACCTTGAATCGCAGAAGCGACCAGTTAATCGCGGATACGGGCTCGCAGGAGCGGGATTTTGTCCATAGAAGCGGAAATCGCAGAAGGATTAATAATATCAGAAGTTAGAAATTTCAGAAACATTTCAAAACATTTGGGTCTCGTCTTAAGAGGCGATTTGGGAGATTTTGAGGAGAAATTCAAGGGAATTCATCTGGTAATCAACTATGGACTCATATTATGATTAGTATTGATAATATTATGCAATTATCTCATGAAAATGGAGGAATTTGGGGTAATTCATGGAGGTTTTAGCCCTAGGCTTGAACTTTAGAAAAACAAGGATTTGAGTGGGCAAATGGAGTCCGATTTTGATAAGTCTTATATGCTTAGACTCGTATTGAGATGAGGGTTCCAAATATGTAACTTTCGTAATTTTTCGAGAAACGTACCAAAAGTTGGGTTTTGGCAACTTTGGGAATTTTTTATGTAAATTGAGTTGTTTTGACTGGGTGTCATCCCATTGGCCTAATTTGTTGTGTGTCTACTACATTTGATCAGATTCTACACGTGCGGAGCTTGATTCTCGTGGTAAGGGCATCGCGGAGTAGTCGTTACGCCATATTGAGGTGAGTAATAGATGTGGGTGATGACCAGCGGGTTCGAAACCCCGATATTCCACTTTGTGACGCTGTATAGCGGGGAGACACGTACTCTCTTGCGAGTGCAGGGTCGATTGTGATTTGGGGACTATGGCTTAGTCCGACGTGTTGATACTTTGTTATAATATTGGCTAATCGTGAGCCGTCGAACCTCCTTCTCGGATGGTTGCATATTATATTGTGATATTGGCTACTCTTGAGCCGTTGAACCTTCTTCTTGGACGGTTGAGTATACTTATAGGCTGTGAGCCAGTTATTGGATCTTGCGAAGATCGTTATCACTATCTTGTGATATTGACATGCTAGTTTTACTACAAATCCGCAGCTATTACTGTTATCATGGTATTTCCGATATCTGGAACTTTGACATACTATTTTCAACTGAAAAATGATAAAAGAGTTTTCAAAACTACTTTTGAGCCTGCGAGGCTGCATATGCTTATTAGCTGACTGGTAGTGGATCGGGCTGCGCACCGCAGCGTATATTCATGATATTATGCTTGGGCTGTAGGAGCACCTCCGGAGTCTGAACCCCCACAGTGAGCACGGGTACCAAATTGAATCGGGCTACATGCCGTAGCGGTCATTTCATGCATTGAATTGCATTTAGCTACATCTGCTAGTTGTTATACTAAGTTGTTGATATTTTGTTGGTTCTCTACTATTGATATTAAACTGTTACAGGGTTTTGGTTACAGCTTTACATAGTGCTTTATTGTGGCTTTCTTATCTATGCTGTCTTACCCCTATTTATTACCACTGAGTCTGGCAGTACTCATTTTACTCCCTGCACCTCGTGTCCAGATCCAGGTACCTCTCAGCAGACCTGATCCGCTAGCCGCTCAGAGGCATTGTGTGGATAGTCGAGGTAGCTGCAGCGTCCGCAGGACCTGACTCCCCTTCTAGCTGTCTTTTCATTTCATGTTGTCATTTCTTTCCGCACTGAGTTTTGTTATAAACCCTATTATACTTATGTTCTTAGAGGCTCTTGACTCTTGACCCCTCGGTCTTTGGGGAGTTGCACTGTGTTGGTACTTGGTTCCCGGTTTCAATATCTCTATCACTGTTGTTTTATAAATTGTTATGCTTGAATGGGATAATGTGAGCTCCTAGCTCCGTGATTGTTGTTGATTGGTCAGACTGGCCTAGTAGTGTGCTGGGAGCCATCATGACCGGGTTTGGGGTCGTGACACTGTATATCTTCTTTGATATCGTCTGAGGGTTTCTATCATTAGCCTGTCAACAATCCTGTCTATTATGCTTAACTGATATATTTGAGCCTCTTAGGGTTTTTATAAGTCTAGACATGAATGTGCTATGAGTATGCTTCCTTATGTTGAATTTGTTAGCTGTGCTTAAATCTGATGTTTTGAGTCGTTTAATTGACATTCAACCATTATCTAATTTCCCTCTGAGTTTTAGGTAAATGATAAATAATTTCTGATTGTGGATATGTGTGCAAATTGACATAAGTGGGCTGTATTTGTAATAGATTCATGTGTTAGACTATGATTAATCTTACTGTGCTTTAGGGTATTGGTTATAGCTGTAATAGATAACTGATTAGTTAATTGGCTAGTATTGAATGTAATCTAATTGGCTAATTCTGCAAGGCTAAGCCTAAGTCTAAAGTGACTAATTCTGTAAGTCTAAATTCAAAACAAATAGAGTGACTAATTTTGCAAGTCCCAATAATAAAGTAAGAAACAGGCTAGTCCTGTAAATCCAATTCAATCAAGTAAATAAATAATAGAAAAGGTTACCTCTTTAAAGAGGTTAAAATTGAAAGGAATTAAGGTTTAAAGCTGGCAAGTGATGGCCAACAGTTAAATAAGAGTTAAATTCAGAACACCAAGACCTTTAACAGGTCGGGTAATTAATAAGAAGTAGCAGGGGTATAAAAAGGAATAAAATGGCATAGTTGTAGATTTAATAGAGCATGCAAGGATAAATTAGACATTCTGGCTTAGTATTTCTGCAATAATGCACAAAACAAAGGGTAAAACAGACCAAATAAAAAGTCTTAATTGTTAAAATCCTTAGCAAGTGAGGGTACTATAGTAATAGACCCTTAATAGAAGCAAAAAGATCACCCTAGAACCTTCCAGCAAGGGCTGGAAGGCATTTCAAATCTGAAAAAGGGTACTAAACTGTAGTTAATAAAAGAATTGAGGGGAGGGAATTGGGATAAGATTTTTGAATTTCCCCCTCAAAATTTCACCAATAGCATCTATAAATAGGATGTAACTAAGCCTAAAAAATGGCTGGATTCTAGAAATTCAGAGAAAATTTTTGAAATTAAGAGTGAAATATCACAAATTGAGAGTGAATTCTGGGTATAGTCGAGCATAGTTCTGAAACTCAATTAGGATCTTCTATTACTCTCTATTGTTGGATTCTATTGGGTTTTCTTCAAGTCTGTTATTGGATTGTTTACTTGCTGAGCTTGAAGACCTCATTCGACTGTGTTATTCACTGTGCTTGCTGTGATTTACTCTGTTGATTCCATTGTGCTGCTGTGTTACTCTGTTGATTCTGCTGCTGTGATCATTTGACTATCCTTCTTCATTTTCATGCTAGACTCATAGATTTACTTTGCTGAATCAGGTACACAGCTCTTACTCAAACATGTAATTGGCAGCTGATATGAAGAAATGAATGCTATGAGTTGATTTCAGAAGAGATTGTTTCTATTATATTTCATATGTTCTTATCTATCACATAATTAGATCATTGTAATTTGATAGGAAATGCTTGTAATAACTGATATATACGAGACTTGAATAATGTAATAGGTAGAGTAGTATAGAATACATGTAGTAATTAACTCACCTAGTTTAAAAAATAATTTCGCAACCTGCATAGTAACAGCAGTAATAACATGAATTAGAACGTGGTAATTAACATAGCTTTAGTTTGTTTATTCATATTAAATAGTTTAATAACAACTAGAAATGGTATAAGCTGAAATCAGTAATTAATTACAAAGTTAAGTATCATATGACTGATCGAATTAGTTAACACAAATAGCTTAATGTTCGAGTTCAATCATTAATTGATAATGTCACGACCCCAAATCCGGTCGTGATGGCGCCCAGCACATTGCTAAGCCAGCCTGACCAATCCATATCAACCACGGAGCTAGAAGCTCTCTTTAACCCATTTAAGCAAATTAATTCACGAAATAACAGCAATACATGTAACGAAACGGGGAACCAAGTCCCATAATACATCAACTCCCATAGACCAAGGGTCAAGAGTCATGAGCCTCTACTGAATGTAAGTGTATAAAGGTTTACAAAAATACCAAGTGCGGAAAGAATTGTCAATACAAAATCAAAACAGAGTAGGAAGGAATATCGGGTCCTGCGGACTCTGCAGCTACCTCGTATATCCCACAGATGTCGCCTCGCCCAGCTACTGGATCACTGCTGAGAGGTACCTGGATCTGCACACAAGGTGCAAGGAGTAAAATGAGTACTGCCAGACTCAGTGGTAATAAACAAGGGTAAGACAAGCGCAGATAAGAAATCCACAATAAAGCACTATGTAAAGCTATAATCAGCTACCCTGTCATAGAATCAATCTTCACCGTACCTGTACCAACAAATACCAATAAATAGCATAACAGCTAGCAGATGTAGCTAAATGCAATGCAATGCATGATATGACCGCTACGACGCGTAGCCCGACTCCAATTTTGGGTACCCGTGCTCACTGTAGGGGTTCAGACTCCGGAGGGGCTCCTACAGCCCAAGCACATCTCATAGAGATATTCCTGCGGCGTGCAGTCCGATCCAACATATATCTCGCTGCGGCGTGCAGCCCGATCCACTACTAGTTAGCGAATATGCAGATACGGCCTCGCAGGCTCAAAAGTAGTTTTTGAAAACTTTTTTTATCATTTTTCAGTTGGAAAATAGTAATATCAAGTTCCAGAGATTGGAATTAGCATAATGACAGAAATAGCTGCGGACCAGTAGTAAACTAGCATGTCTATATGATAAGACAATGATAACGATCCTCGCGGGATCCAATAACTGGCTCACGGCCCACAAGTATACTCAACCGCCCAAGAAGGGGGTTCAACGGCTCGAGAATAGCCAATAATACAGTATCAACAGGTCGGACTAATATATAGTCTCCAGTTCATGATCGACCCCGCACTCTCAAGAGTGTGCGTGTCTCGCCGCTATACAGCGTCACAAAGTGGTATACCGGGGTTTCGAACCCGCTGGTCATCACCCACATCTATTACTCACCTCAATACGGCGCGATGACTACTCCGCAATGCCCTTGCCACGAGAATCAAGCTCCGCACGCGTAGAATCTGATCAAATACAGTAGAAACACAACAAATTAGGCCAATGGGACGACACCCAATCAATATAACTCAATTTACATCAAAATTCCCAAAGTTGTCAAAACCCGACTTTCGCTACGCTTGTCGAAAAATTACAAAAGTTACATATTCGGAATCCTCATCTCGATACGAGTCTAGGCATATAAAATTTACCAAAATCGGACTCCATTTACCCACTCAAATCAGTGTTTTTCTTCAATTTAGGCATAGGGCTCAAACCCACCTTAAATCTTCCATTTACAGAAATTTAACCCATGATTTCATGTTAAAATGATGTAATTAAGCCACAAAACTTACCTCCAACGAATCCCCGATGAATTACCAGCAATTCCCGTGAGTTTCTCTTCAAAATCGCCCAAATCGCCTCTAAAGCCGAGACCGAAATGTGTGAAATGTTCTGAAATTTTTCTAACTCTGATACACTTAACTCACAGCGATTTTCGCTTCTGCGTACAAAATTCCGCTCCTACGAGTCCGTATCCGCGACCAAAGGGTCGCTTCAGCGATTCCAGGCCTAGCCGGCCAATTCCGCTTCTGCGAGAAAAGGACCGCTTATGCGCGTCCGCTTCCGCGATTGATCCTCCGCTTCTGCAAAAACTCCCGCTTCTGCGCACCAGAGTGCGCTCCTGCGGACTCGCCCAGGCGGTCAATAATCCGCTTCTGCGGACCTTCCCATTTTCCATCTAGTCCGCTTCTGCGATCACTGGCTCGCACGAGCGATGCCGCTTCAGCGGAAAGGAGTCCGCTTCTGCGGTGCCAAGCGCTCCTGCGCTCCTCAGTCCGCTCCTGCGGACTCGCCTCCGCGCCCACATTTCCGCAGGGGCGAAAATGACAGAACCAGAACTCTTCAACCTGCAATTTCCATGATTTTCTTCCGTTTAACCATCCGAAAACACCCCGAGGCCCCCGGGACCTCATCCAAACACACCAACACATCTTAACACCTTATTCGAACTTGCTCCAATCCTCAAAACACGTCTAATAACACCAAAACCCATAATTCACATCAAATTCAAGCCTAAATTCCTTAAAACATTCCGAATTACACATTCGATCAAAAACCCGACCAAACGACGTCCTAATGACCTGAAATTTTGCAGGCACATCCAAAATCACCTAACGAAGCTACTGCAACTATCGGAATTCCATTCCGACCCCTGGATCAAAATCTCACCTACCGTTCGGATTTCGCCAAAATTCAACCTTAGCCAATTCAAGCCTATTTCTACACCGGGTCTCCAAATTCAATTCCGATTGCTCCCCTAAGTCACAAATCACCTCCCGGAACTAACCGAATCATTTGAATCCGATTCCGAGCCCTCTAACCAAATAGTCAACTCCGGGTTGACTTTCCTTATTCAAGTTTCCTTCACAAAGGCTATATGCCTCATTTTCAATCCAATTCACTCCTAACTCACCCGATAGACTTTAACACCTGATATAAAAGCATAAAACATACAATTTCAACATAACGGGGTGGTAATTCCCATGACGACGGGCCGGGTCGTCACATTCTCCCCTCTTAAGCAAACGCTCGTCCTCGAGCGGGTCAAGAAACATACCTGAAGTCTCAAACAAGTGAGGATATCTGCTCCGCATCTCCCGCTCGATCTCCCAAGTGGCCTCCTCCACGGTTCGACCTCTCCACTGAACCTTAACTGATGCAATCTCCTTAGACCTCAATTTTCTCACCTGCAGTCCCAAAATGGCAATAGGCTCCACATCATAGGATAGATCACCATCAAGCTGAATGGTGCTGAAATCTAATACATGAGACGGATCTCCAATGTACTTTCGGAGCATAGACACATGGAATACTGGATGAACGCTGGATAAGCTGGGCGGCAAGGCCAACTCATATGCCACCTCTCCAACTCTCCTAAGTATCTCAAAAGGACCAATGTACCTAGGACTCAATTTTCCTTTCTTCCCAAACCTCATGACACCCTTCATAGGTGAAACCTTCAACAATACTCTGTCACCAACCATGAAAGACAACTCTCGAACTCTACGGTCCGCATAACTCTTCCGACGAGACTGTGCTGTACGAAGCCTCTCCTGGATCAACTTTGCTCTATCCAGAGCATCCTGGACTAACTCAGTCCCTATCAATCTAACCTCACCAGGCTCAAACCATCCCACGGGGATCTACACCGCCTGCCATACAATGCCTCATACGGGGCCATCTGAATACTCGACTGATAACTGTTGTTGTAGGCAAACTCAGCAAGTGGTAGGAACTCATCCCACGAACCACCAAAATCAATCACACAAGCTCGCAACATATCCTCCAAGATCCGAATAGTGCGCTCAGACTGTCCGTCTGTCTGGGGGTGAAATGCTGTACTCAACTCAACCCGCGTACCCATCTCTCGCTGAAATGCTCTCCAAAACTGAGAAGTGAACTGAGTACCCCTGTCGGATATGATAGACACTGGGACTCCATGCAACCGAACAATCTCTCGAATAAAGATCGCTGCCAACCGCTCCGATGAGTAGGTAGTACTAACCGGAATGAAGTGAGCTGACTTGGTCAGTCTATCCACAATCACCCATACAGAATCAAACTTCCTCGCCGTCCGAGGGAGTCCAGTAACAAAGTCCATAGTGATCCTCTCCCATTTCCACTCGGGAATAACAATGCGCTGAAATACACCACCGGGCCTCTGGTGCTCGTACTTAACCTGCTGACAGTTGAGGCACCGTGCTACATGTCTGACAATGTCCATTTTCATCTTTCTCCACCAATAGTGCTGTTTCAAATCTTGATACATCTTCGTGGCTCCTGGATGGATAGAATATCGCGAACTATGGGCCTCTTCCAGAATCAACTCACGAAGGCCATCAACATTGGGCACGCATATCCGGCCTTGCATCCTCAATACGCCGTCACTATCAATGGTGACATCTCTAGCATCATCATGCTGAACTCTGTCCCTCAGGGACAGCCAAATGTGGATCATCATACTGGCGCTCACGAATACGATCATATAGAGATGACCGAGATACAACACAAGCCAATACCCTGTTGGGCTCTGAAATATCTAACCTCACTAGCCGATTGGCTAGCACCTGAACATCATAAGCAAATGGCCTCTCCTCAGCTGGAATATATGCCAAGCTCCCCATACTGACCGCCTTCCGGCTCAAAGCATCGGCCACCACATTGGCCTTCCCCGGATGATATAATATAGTAATGTCATAATCCTTCAGCAACTCAAGCCATCTCCGTTGTCTCAAATTAAGGTCTTTCTGTTTGAACAAGTGCTGGAGACTACGATGGTCGGTATACACCTCACAAGACACGCCGTACAAATAGTGCCTCCAAATCTTCAATGCATGAACAATGGCGGCTAGCTCCAAGTCATGAACAGGATAGTTCTTCTCATATGGCTTCAACTGCCAAGAAGCATAAGCAATTACCTTACCTTCCTGCATCAACACACAACCTATCCCCACTCTCGAGGCATCACAATAAACGGTATATGAACCTGAAGCTGATGGCAATACTAACACTCGAGCTATGGTCAAAGCTATCTTGAGCTTCTGAAAGCTCTCCTCGCACTCATCTGACCACATGAATGGTGCACCCTTCTGGGTCAATTTAGTCAATGAAGAAGCAATGGATGAAAATCTCTGAACAAACCGGCGATAATACCCCGCCAAGCCAAGAAAACTCCTGATCTCTGTAGCTGAGGACGGTCTAGGCCAACTCTGCACCGCCTCTATCTTTTTCTGATCAACCTGAATACCATCACGAGACACCACATGTCCCCGAAATGCTACGGACTCGAGCCAAAACTCGCACTTGGAGAATTTAGCATATAGCTTCTCCTCCTTCAATCTCTGCAACACAATACTCAAATGATGAGCATGCTCCTCCTGACTACGGGAGTAGACTAGAATGTCATCAATGAACACAATCACAAATGAATCCAAATAAGGCCCGAACACACTGTTCATCAGATGCATAAATGCTGCTGGGGCGTTGGTCAGCCCAAACGACATCACAAGAAACTCATAATGACCATATCGGGTCCTGAATGCAGTCTTCATAATATCCGAGTCCCTGATCTTCAGCTGATGATAGCCTGAACGAAGATCGATCTTAGAAAACACCCTCGCACCCTGTAACTGATCAAACAAATCATCTATGCGCGATAGAGGGTACTTGTTCTTCACTGTCACTTTGTTCAATTGCCTATAATCAATACACATTCGCATGGAACCATCTTTCTTTTTAACAAATAATACCGGCGCACCCTACGGAGACACACTAGGACGGATGAAACCCTTATCCAGAAGTTCTTGAAGCTGCTCTTTTAGTTCTTTCAACTCGGCCGGTGCCATTCGATAAGGAGGAATGGATATGGGCTGAGTGCCCGGCACCAAGTCAATGCCAAAATCAATATCCCTGTCCGGCGGCATGCCCGGCAGGTCCGAGGGGAATACATCCGGGAAGTCCCTCAGAACAGGTACAGAATCAATGCTAGGAGACTCAGCTCCCACATCTCTCACAAAAGCTAAGTACGATAAACACCCTTTTTCAACCATTTTCTGAGCCTTTAAGAACGAAATAACACGGCTAGGGACGAAATCGGTCGAACCCCGCCACTCAATCTGAGAAATACCAGGAATGGCCAACGTAACTATCTTAGCATGACAGTCCAATATAGCATGGTACGGACACAACCAGTCCATACCCAATATAACATCAAAGTCCACCATTCCCAACAATAACAAATCTGCCTGGGTCTCCAGACCCCCAATAGATATAACACAGGATCTATAGACATGATCCACAATGATCGTATCACCCACGGGGGTGGATACATGAACAAGTAAATCAAGACTACCACGAGTCGCACCCAAGTGATGTGCAAAATAAGAGGACACGTAAGAATATGTGGACTCCGGATCAAATAGAACAGAGGCATCTCTCGTGACGGACAGAAATGATACTCGTAATCACTAGCATCGGAGGCAACCGCATCACGCTTGTCGGGAAGTGCATAGAACCGTGCTCGGCCTCCACCGGATCTCTCCTCGCCCCCGAGGCGACCACGAGAAGACCGACCTCCACCTCTACTAGACCGAGATGGTGCTGAAGAGGAGGGCTGATCCCTCTGCCTAAGACCGACCACCACGAAGCCGAGGACATCGTCTCCTCATGTGACCAAACTCACCACACTCATAACATGCACCCGGTGCCGGAGAAGGGTACTGAAGGGACCTGGGAGGGCACTGAGTGATGACTAACCCTGCTGAAACCCCCGTCGACCACGACCATAAGAACCTCCGCTCCGCTCCGGGCGGCCCGAATGAGAAGGTCTAGATGAGCGACCTCTGCTCCTGCTGGGAATGCCCTCTAGATGGAGCACCACCGAAACTACCAGAACCACGAGGCCTCTCGGCCTCCCGCTCCTCTCTCTCTCGGCGACGATCCGCCTCACTGGAGCGTGCCATATCAGCAACCTCCTCAAACGATGATGACAGAACTCGCTCGCCGGTCATAAGAATACGGATAGAGTAGTTGAGGCCATCAATGAACCTCCCGATCCTCTCCCTATCAGTGGGGATCATCCATGTGGCATGCCTAGCCAACCTGAGTGAATCTAAGCTCATACTGGGTCACGGACATGTCGCCCTGAATCAACCACTCGAACTGGCGACGTAGCTCCTCACGACGAGACCGAGGTACATATTTCTCTAGAAAGAGAGTAGAGAACTGCTGCCATGTGAGAGGTGCTGCTCTTGCAGGCCTACGCCTCTTAAACTCCTCCCACCAATCAAATGCGGGACCAGTGTGAACTGAAATGTAGTAAATGAAACTCCGCCGGACTCAAGAATACCAGCCGTACGCAGCATCTTTCGACACTTATCCAAGAAACCCCGGGCATCCTCGCCCTCAACGCCACCGAAATGGGGTGGCCGAAGTCTACCAAATCTCTCGAGACGACGCCGCTCGTCATCGGGCATAACTTGAACCATATGCTTTGGAGCCGGGGCCGGTGCGAGCTGGAGGAATAACCGGTGCAACCACCGAGCGGGGACCGCCTCCGGCGTCCGAAGTCCCCGAACAACCGGGTCGGGTGTGCGAGCTGCAGGGATCTGCCGACCACCCCCGACTGAGATGTCGCTACGGTAGCGGTAGCCGAAACTACCCGAGCCAAACCGGAACACACCGATAATATCCGAGCAAGAGTCTCCTGAAGACCAGGAATAGCAATAGATATAGTCCGGCCCTGAACTGGGGCTGCTGGGGCATCAACCACCTGGGGGCTGCTCCTGAACTGGTACAACGGGCGGGTCAACTGGCACTGCCTCAGCCGCCCTACCTTTACCTCTAGCACGACCGCGCCCACGGCCTCTAACAGGTGGCAATGGAGGTCGTCCACCTCGTCCCGATGCTCGCGTTCTCGCCATCTGCGAGAGAATAGAATATAGAAGTTCAGTTCTCAGAACAACAAGATCGCACGACGGAGTTCAAGAAAAGTGAAGTTTTCCTAAAGGTTCGCAGCCTCCCGAGGATAAGTACAGGCGTCCCCATACCGATCCACAAGACTCTACTAACCGGCTCAAGACTCATGAGGCCTAGTAAACCTAGGCTCTGATACCAACTTGTCACGACCCCAAATCCGGTCGCGATGGCGCCAAGAACACTGCTAGGCCAGCCTGACCACTCAATAACAATAACGGAGCTAGGAGCTCGCTTTATACCAATTAAAGCATATTAATATATGAAATAATAGTAATACTTATACCAACAGCGGGGAAACCAAGTCCCAAAATATACTAACTCCCATAGACCGAAGGGTCAAGAGTCATGAGCCTCTACTGAACGTAAGTGTATAAAGGTTTACAAAAATACCAAGTGCGGAAAGAATTGTCAATACAAAATCAAAAGACAGTAGGAAGGAATATCGGGTCCTGCGGACTCTGCAGCTACCTCGTATATCCCACAGATGTCGCCTCGCCCAGCTACTGGATCACTGCTGAAAGGTACCTGGATCTGCACACAAGGTGCAGGGAGTAAAATGAGTACTGCCAGACTCAGTGGTAATAAACAAGGGTAAGACAGCGCAGATAAGAAATTCGCAATAAAGCACTATGTAAAGCTATAATCAGCTACCCTGTCAGAGAATCAATCTTCACTGTACCTGTAACAACAAATACCAATAAATAGCATAACAGCTAGGAGATGTAGCTAAATGCAATGCAATGCATGATATGACCGCTACGGCGCGTAGCTCGACTCCAATTTTGGGTACCCGTGCTCACTGTGGGGGTTCAGACTCCAGAGGGGCTCCTACAGCCCAAGCACATCTCATAGAGATATTCTCGCGGCGTGCAGTCCGATCCAACATATATCCTGCTGCGGCGTGCAGCCCGATCCACTACTAGTCAGCTAATATGCAGATACAGCCTCGCGAGGCTCAAAAGTAGTTTTTGAAAACTCTTTTTATCATTTTTCAGTTGGAAAACGGTAATATCAAGTTCCAGAGATTGGAATTAGCATAATAACAGAAATAGTTGCGGACTAGTAGTAAACTAGCATGTCTATATGATAAGACAATGATAACGATCCTCGCGGGATCCAATAATTGGCTCACGGCCCACAAGTATACTCAACCGCCCAAGAAGGGGGTTCAACGGCTCGAGAATAGCCAATAATATAGTATCAATAGGTCGGACTAATATATAGTCTCCAGTTCATGATCGACCCCGCACTCTCAAGAGTGTGCGTGTCTCGCCGCTATACAGCATCACAAAGTGGTATACCGGGGTTTCGAACCCGCTGGTCATCACCCACATCTATTACTCACCTCAATATGGCGCGACGACTACTCCGCAATGCCCTTTCCACGAGAATCAAGCTCCGCACGCGTAGAATCTGATCAAATACAGTAGAAACACAACAAATTAGGCCAATGGGACGACACCCAATCAATATAACTCAATTTACATCAAAATTCCCAAAGTTGTCAAAACCTGACTTTCGCTACGCTTGTCGAAAAATTACAAAAGTTACATATTCGGAATCCTCATCTCGATACGAGTCTAGGAATATAAAATTTACCAAAATCGGACTCCGTTTGCCCACTCAAATCAGTGTTTTTCTTCAATTTAGGCATAGGGCTCAAACCCACCTTAAATATTCCATTTACAGAAATTTAACCCATGATTTCATGTTAAAATGATGTAATTAAGCCACAAAACTTACCTCCAACGAATCCCCGATGAATTACCAGCAATTCCCGTGAGTTTCTCTTCAAAATCGCCCAAATCGCCTCTAAAGCCGAGACCGAAATGTGTGAAATGTTCTGAAATTTTTCTAACTTCTGATACACTTAACTCACAGCGATTTTCGCTTCTGCGGACAAAAGTCCGCTCCTACGAGTCCGTATCCGCGACCAAAGGGTCACTTCAGCGATTCCAGGCCTAGCCGGCCAATTCCGCTTCTGCGAGTAAAGGACCGCTTATGCGCGTCCGCTTCCGCGATTGATCCTCCGCTTCTGCGAAAACTCCCGCTTCTGCGTACCAGAGTCCGCTCCTGCGGACTCGCCCAGGCGGTCAATAATCCGCTTCCGCGGACCTTCCCATTTTCCATCTAGTCCGCTTCTGCGATCACTGGCTCGCACCAGCGATGCCGCTTCAGCGGAAAGGAGTCCGCTTCTGCGGTGCCAAGCGCTCCTGCGCTCCTCAGTCCGCTCCTGCGGACTCGCCTCCGCGCCCAGCTTTCCTCAGGGGCGAAAATGATAGAACCAGAACTCTTCAACCTACAATTTCCATGATTTTCTTCCGTTTAACCATCCGAAAACACCCCGAGGCCCCCGGGACCTCATCCAAACACACCAACACATCTTAACACCTTATTCGAACTTGCTCCAATCCTCAAAACACGTCTAATAACACCAAAACCCATAATTCACATCAAATTCAAGCCTAAATTCCTTAAAACATTCCGAATTACACATTCGATCAAAAACCCGACCAAACGACGTCCGAATGACCTGAAATTTTGCAGGCACATCCAAAATCACCTAACGAAGCTACTGCAACTGTCGGAATTCCATTCCGACCCCTGGATCAAAATCTCACCTACCGTTCGGATTTCGCCAAAATTCAACCTTAGCCAATTCAAGCCTATTTCTACACCGGGTCTCCAAATTCAATTCCGATCGCTCCCCTAAGTCACAAATCACCTCCCGGAACTAACCGAATCATCGGAATCCGATTCCGAGCCCTCTAACCAAATAGTCAACTCCGGGTTGACTTTCCTTATTCAAGTTTCCTTCACAAAGGCTATATGCCTCATTTTCAATCCAATTCACTCCTAACTCACCCGATAGACTTTAACACCGATATAAAAGCATAAAACATACAATTTCAACATAACAGGGTGGTAATTCCCATGACGACGGGCCGGGTCATCACAGATAATCATAAACAAATGGCATGAATTATAACTAGTGATTAATAATAGTTCAACTCACATGATTGAGTAACACGTTGTTGATAAAATATGAAGAAAAAGTAGTCTGTTATTCAGATTCGATTTGTATTAGATAGTGGTGATTTAGATTTGATATAGTTAATTTTGTACTTCTGTTTCTCTTCTGAAATAAATACAATCTGGTTGATTCTTCTACTGATTTCGTGTATCTTTATATATCATGAAATTCCAATTCTGTTTTCTTCTCTTTCTTTCGTTTGGTATGGGCCTGAAAAACAGCGTAGGCCTGGATCTAATTAGATTCACCTTTGGGATTATGAATAACGAATTCAACACATTCTGGGTTTCTAGAACCCAGATATGTCAATTGGACCATTAGTTCGAGCCCATAAGTTCCCAGGCCTTGAAACATAAATGATAGGGTTTGGACATGATTCTGAAATTATAACATAGTTAAAATGACGAAGGAAAAACCAAAAACAGAAAATTTAATATTCGTTAGGATTGGAATATTAAAAATTAATGGGACGAGCCTCGTATAAAAACAAAACAAGAGGGGCCCCCATTTGAGTAATAACAAGAGATAGATTCGGGAAGACCATTTAGTAAATTCCACGGTCTTTCCAAAAGTATAATAATCCATAGACGCTATAGGCACGATTTTAAAATATACTTTCCTTAATATGATTGCACATCTAATGTGACTAAAATCTTAAATCTCGGCGAAGCTGAAATGTGTTAAAAGTCATAGGCGTACTGGTTGTGGTGTGACTCGAAATATGTTTTTGCGACATAGCAAGTCATAAAAATATTAAAAACGAAACATGCACACGTTTTAAAAAGCCTATAGTGAAATCAAGTAAAATCAAAAATGACAGTTGAGTGACCGTGCTGAAACCACAGAATCTAGGAGTGCCTAACACCTTCTCCCGGCTTAACAGAATTCCTTATCCAGATTTCTTGTTGCGCAGACTGTTAAAACAGAGTCAACTTCCTCGAATTCGGGATTAACCGGTGACTTGGGACACCATTATCTTCCCAAGTGGCGATTCTGAAATTTCAAACAAAACCCCTATCCGATTGTCCTTAAATTGGAAAACTCCTTCCTCGTTGTTATTATTATATCCATTCCCGGGTGTATTGGTAATTAATGAGGTACACTTATTTTCCATTTTCGGAAAATGAAAGGTAGTAAAAAGGGAGGTGTGACAGCGATCGAAGAGAACCCCTCTAAAAAACGACGGTAATAACCCGCCAGACCAAGGATGCTATGAATCTCAGTAGCTGAGGAGGGCCTGGGCCAACCCTGCACGGCCTCCACCTTTCTCGGATCCACTCGAATACACTCGCTCGACACCACGTGGCCTAGAAATGCCACCAAACGCATCCAAAATTCACATTTAGAGAACTTTGCATATAATATCTTCCTCCTCAGAGTCTGAAGCACTATCCTTAGGTGCTTCTCATGCTCTTCCCAACTCCGGGAATATACCAAAATATCATCAATTAAAACAATCACGAACGAGTCAACATATGGTATGAATACACTGTGTATCAAATGCATAAAAGCTGCTGGGGCATTAGTCAACCCGAAGGACATAACGAGGAACTCGTAGTGACCATACAGAGTCCTGAAGGCAGTCTTCAGGATATCAGGCTCCCGAATCTTCAGCTGATGATACCCAGAGCGCAAATCAATCTTGGAGAAAACCTGCGTGCCCGGTAA
This sequence comes from Nicotiana noctiflora, assembly GCA_032618575.1. Lineage (NCBI taxonomy): Eukaryota > Viridiplantae > Streptophyta > Magnoliopsida > Solanales > Solanaceae > Nicotiana > Nicotiana noctiflora. The sequence continues at coordinate 115,550 of JASVEL010001716.1, forward strand.
CTGGTCAAATAAGTCATCAATATGTGGCAAAGGATACCGGTTCTTCACTGTAACATTGTTCAACTGGCGATAGTCAATGCACATACGCATATAACCGTCCTTCTTCTTCACAAACAACATAGGAACACCCCAAGGCGAAACACTGGGTCGAATGAAACCCTTACCCAACAAATTTTGTAACTGATCCTTCAACTCCTTCAACTCAAGAGGATCCATGCGGTACGGAGGAATAGAAATGTGCTGAATGCCCGACAATAAGTCAATACCAAAATTGATATCTCTGTCGGGTGGCATGCCCGGGAGATCAGCTGGAAATACATCAGGGAAATCACATACCATTGGGACGAAATCAATAGAACGAGTGTCAACACTGACATATCTCACATAAGCTAGATAAGCAGCACACCCCTTCTCAACCATACGTTGAGCTTTGAGAATGGAAATAACACGACTGGGGGTTTGATCTAGAGTACCACTCCACTCAATAGGTTGAACGCCTGGCATAGCCAGCGTCACGGTCTTAGCGTGACAATCAAGAATAGCATAGTGGGGCGACAACCAGTCCATGCCCAGAATAATATCGAAATCAACCATACCGAGCAATAAAAGATAAGCTCTGGTCTCAAAACCACAAATAGTGAGACCGATACACACGATCCATAACCAAAGAATCTCCCACCGGAGTAGAAACATAAATGGGGGCACTCAAAGAATCCCGAGGAACACCCAGATGTGAAGCAAAATAAGAGGAAACATTTGAAAAAGTAGAACCAGGATCGAATAGAACCGATGCCTCTCTGTGACTAACCAAGATAATACATGTGATAACAGAATCGGAGGTGATAGCTGCAGCGCAATTAGGAATAGAATAAAATCTATCCTGACCTCTCCCTCGAGGGCAGCCTCTATCACCCTAATCCCCGTCCCTGGCTGGCTGGGCAGGTGGGGTGGCAACTAGGGTAGGAACGATGACATGCTGACCCTGTGAACAACGCTGAGGCTGCAAAGTCTGTGGAAGTGCTCCTCTCCTACACCTAGGGAACTCCCTAACCAGATGGCGAGTATCCCCGCACTCAAAAAAGGCCTTGGGAGGATGCAGTGGCAGTGACTGACCGGCCCCGCTCCCGCTAGACTGGTCCCTGGAGGTACCCCGCACAGGAGGCGCATAGGAAACTGGGGGAGCATAGTAAGGCTCCTGAGCTGCTGGAGTACTACCGGCTGCTGGAAATGCTGAATAAGCTACACGACCAGAATAACCCCTGCCAAAACGACTGGCTGTTGAAGTACGGGCACCAAAGAAATGACCCGACTCACGAGACCTCTTGGCCTCCCTCTCTCCCAGCTCTCTAGTAAGCATGCCCTCAATCCGTTTGGCAATGCTCACTACCTGCTGATATGGCACATCCGTCTCTAACTCTCTAGCCATGCTGGACCGGATAGGCCGAATAAGACCCTCAATAAACCTCTGCACTCTCTCTCGGACCGTGGCTACCAAGGCCGGTGCATGTCTGGCTAACCGGGTGAAACTGTTGGTATACTCCGATACTGTCATGGAGCCCTGACGCAACCCCTCAAACTCCGATCGCCAGGTATCCCTAAGACTCTGGGGAACAAACTCCCTCAAAATCATATCAGAAAATTGTGCCCAAGTCTACGAGGCAGACTCGTCTAGACTATCCAACTCATAGGTGTGCCACCAATCATAAGCGGCCCCTTGAAGCTGAAAAGCAGTAAAGGAAACCCCACTGGTCTCCACTATACCCATAATACAGAGGAACGATGACACTCCTCCAGAAATCCCAATGCATCTTCTGAAGCCAAGCCACTGAGCACTAGGGGATCATATTTCTTGAACCTCTCCAACCTACGCTGCTCATCCTCGGAGGCAGCTGGCCCATCTCCGGGCTGCACTGGTGTGGCAGGATAGCAATAATCTCTAGAACCTGCTCCGCGGGCACTCGTTGCTCAGGTGTGCTAGCTACGGCAATCTGGGCCCCTCCCTCGGCCTGAGATGTAGCTGTAGCGAGAGGAAGCAACCCCGCCTGAGCTAGAGTAGTGTACATGCTCATAAACTAGGGTAGGGTCTCTTGGACTGCTGGAGTCGTGGTAGCTGTAGTAGGTGTACCAGGTTCCTGCAGTCCAACCTGATCCACCTACGGTACCTCAGCAGCAGCACGCACATGTGCTATGGCTCCACCTCGGGCGCGTCCTTGACCTCTACCCTGGCCTCGGCCTCTGGCGGCGGTAGCAGGGGGCACGGGTGTCTGATCCTCACGAGTAGCACGTGTCCTCACCATCTGTGAGAGAATAGAAGACATAAGTTTAGATTTTTGGTGTCAAAATATTGCACGACAAGGAATTCAAAAGAAATGAAGAGTTTCCTAAACATTTACATAGCCCCTCGCAGATAAATACTGACATCTCAGTATCGACCAGCTAGACTCTAAATAACCGGTCTATGTCCCGTGACTCCTATGAACCTAGAGCGCTGATACCAACTTGTCATGACCCTAGTTCACAAATCGTGAATATGTCATGATGGCACCTAGTCTTCACGACTAGGTAAGCCAAACACAATGCGGAATATACACTTTTATGAATATAGATAAGATAACAGTGGAATAATATAAAAGAAATGTAATAAGTGCCGCTCGGCAAATACACTTCGCCAAATACCAAAAGAAATACAACCACCAAGACCAGAAAACTCACAGGCAATACAAACTAAGAGAGTACAATGTGGCACTATACATCAAGAGTGTCTACACAACAGAAGTAAAGGAATGACTAACATCACTAAGAAGAGTAGAAAAAGACACTCAGGATCTGCGAACGTGGCAGATTCATACCTCGAGTCTCCTGAAAATGCTCCTAAGTCACCCTGTAATGAGCCTGATCTGATGTACCGTGGATCTGCACAACAAAAGTGTGCAGAAGAGTAGCATGAGTACACCACGGCGGTACTCAGTAAGTGCCAAGCCTAACCTCGATGGAGTAGTGACGAGGAAGGTCAGGGCCCTACCGAGTAATAAATAAGATAATCATAATAATAATACCGAACAACTCAAAATAAGATAAAGTTTGAAATAACAACAAATGAAACAACTACTACAAACCGTCTATAGTTAAGCTAACAAAGAGAAATCAACACAACAAGTTCAAATCAACAATCCAGGATCTCTGGGAATTGAACCCGCAGTCCCTTTATACTCCGCAACTCAGGATCCCCAGGAATCGAACCCGCAGTCCATATATTAGTATTACAAGATCTCTAGGAATTGAACCCGCAATCCTTTATATCAGTATCATAGGATCTCCGGGAACTGAACCCATAGTCCGTATATCAGTATCACAGGATCTCCGGGAATTGAACCCGCAGTCTGTATATCCGTATCTCAGGATCTCCAAGAATTGAACCCGTAGTCATTTACCTCAGTAACATCGGATCTCCGGGAAATGAACCCGCAATCCACAGAACACAAACACAATAATTAAGAGGAAACATAGAGAAATATGAAGTACACAGCTACAATTTAACACTAAATCCAGTCTCAACAAGTTCTAGGGAGTTCAATTAAGACAAGTAGGCACTTAGACAGATAATCCTATCTAATCATGCTTCCCTAGCTATCACCAGATAAATCTTACAAATTAACCAATTAAATAACAAAGATAACACGGATTGAGCAGTTCAAGTAAGGTGATTTTCAACAATATGTGCAAGTACACGCCAGTCACCTCGCGTACAAGGCATTTAAATCAACACATATATATCCTAGGGGAGAAAATCTCACACGCAAGGTTAGACAAGCCACTTACCTCAATCCCGGTACAAACCGCTAAGAGATGACTCCCTTGCCACGAGTATCCGACTCCGAGTGGCCCAAATCTAGTCAAACCAATTACACAGTGTAAATAACAATGCAAGTAACTAATTTTAGTGATAAAATTAAAGCTACACGTGAAAATGGGTGAAATGACAAAAATACCCCTGCATCCATCGACTTGGAATCAAAATATTTTTACTTTTTCAGAACCCTCGTACTCTCACGAGTTTTACCATATAAAATTATCAAAATCGGAGTTCGTTTGCCCCTCCAAATCATCAAAGTTTCTTCTATGAAACTACCCCTAATTTACACCCCAAATCCGAAATTAAAGGGAGAAATTTAGTTTAGATGAGTGAATAATGATCATAAGGGAGTAAGAAATCGTTACCCAACAATTGTCTCTGAAAAACACGCGAAAAATCACTCAAACCCGAGCTCCCTAGCTTGAATTTTTGAAAAAATGTTCAAACCTTCGCGGATGAAATTTTATATACTGATTCTGTCCGCCAGTGAATTACTCTATGCGATCGCATCACACCTATTGCGATCGCATAGAACAAACTTTCCAGCCTTCAAATTTACCCTATGCGATTGCACAAACACCTATGCAATCGCATTGCTTAGCATCACAACCCTATGCGATCGCACTCACAGCTACGCAATCGCATAGAACAAACTAAAGGACCTGGGACCCCTGCCAAGAACACTATGCGATCCCATAGCACTCATGCGATCGCAGAGAACAAATTCCTCCAACTATATGATCGCATACCCATTTCCACGATCGCGTACAATAATTTCTAGCCTCTTCCCAAACTTTCTATGCGATCACATCATCCTATTGCGATTGCATAGAGAAACCGTTTGAAGCACTTATGACAACAAAAGTGACCTGTTCTTCAACTAGAAATGGTCCGTTTGACCCACGGAAACACCCCCGAGGCCCCCGAAACCTCAACCAAAACCACCAACCTACTCTAAATCACGATATGAACTTGTTCCAATCATAAAAACATATCACTAATCACAAAAATCATCAAAATGTGGCAGATTCTAGCCTAAGTTTCAACCAAAACTTCCGAAACATACATGCTATCAAAAACCCGACCAAACAACGTCCTTATGACCTAAAAATTTGCAGACATATCCAAAATCACCTATTGAAGCTACTGCAACTGTCGAAATTCCATTCCGACTCCCGGATCAAAATCTCACCTATCGATCGGATTTCCAAAAATTCCAAACTTCAGCATTTCAAGCCTAAATGAGCTACGGACCTCCAAAATACATTTTGAACACGCTCCCAACCCCGACATCACCTAACGGAGCTAACGGAACCATCAAATTTTTGTTCCAAGGTCATCTTAACACTGTTCTAAATTCGGGTTATTTTTCAACTATAAAGCTCTCATTTAGGGACTAAGTGTCCCAAAAAACTCCAAGTTCTAGAACCGAACTTTTCGACATACCACAATAGCAGAAATGAACTTAGGGGAAACAGTTAATTAGGGATCAGGGCAAAAATTTCAAAAACAACCGGCCGGGTTGTTACAAGGCTGGATAAGTTACAAACTCGAACGATCTTGCGGGTCCCCATTACATAGCCCCATCCTCGACTCGAGTTGTCCGCTCGCGTATATAGTCTAGAACCAATGAAAATTCCGGATATTGAGCGTAGAATTAGGACGATTATTTGCATCATATCTGACTTAGGGGACTCAACACAGGGACTGGGTCCGTCTAGGACAAGTAACCCGGATATGAAAAAACCGAGCATTATTTTATGTTGCATTTATTTGTCTTGGGCTATTATGCTACTAAATAATTGAGGGAAAGAAAAGAGAAGAATAGTAATTTTAGAAGACACCGATGTCCAAATACTGATGAAACTCTGTTGAAATTTTGAGGAAATTATCAAAAATAGTTGGATTTAGTGAGTTTTGTCGAAATTAAAAATAGTTGGTCTGAAAATAATTTGACCTAACTACTCTAGTTTGACTCTCACCACTAGGCGAGATACATAGGCAACCCTTGATGGGTCCAACCACCACTTTTACAAAAATAGCCAAAAAATATTAATTTTGAATAAATCAAGGTGATGCTGTTTTGACAAAATAGCCGAATGTCCCGAGAGAGCACCGGAAGGCTGTTTGCGCAAAAAATAGCCACTTTTGAGTCATTTTCCCTAAAAAATAGGTACAACTTTAAAATCTTTGGAGGAAGTGCTGAAAGACCGTATTTTCAAATGGTGACTTTTCGTTTTTGAAAAACGAAAAAAAAATTTAAATATATATTGTCTTTTTTGGTCAAATAATATGTGATTACATTACCTTTAATAAATATTCAAGATGAGCACAATACAAAATGAACCTTTTTCATTATTGAATGAAATCCATTTGGAGTTGCATCTATGGTGGAATGACTTGGGTCAAGATGGACAAGACGAGGTCAAGAAATATTTGAAAGGTCTTACCAGGTTGCTTGATATTATACCTCGGGGAGACATTATTCCGGCCATGGACACCTGCTGGGATCCTGCACACAATGTGATCCATTTCTCGGACTTTGAGCTCACTCCGACACTAGAGGAGATTGATAGCTATATCGGTAAAGATGAGGTGGTAAAGGTGAGGTCCCCCTGAAAGACATATATCTGGTGGCTCCAAGAGCCGTCACCGCTCATAGATTCCTGGATTCCTTAAAAATAGCCCGAAGCATCCACAATGAGGATTTGGTCCATAGGTTTTGCACTATAAATTTCATATACCATAGATATGGTCACATTGGAGGATTTAATAACTCGTCAAGCAAACTCTGCTGCAAAGCAAACCGGACAAAATGGGAGGAACATAGACGTTTTGCTTTTTGCTTTCATGGTGACCTTTTTGGGTTTGATAATATTTCCTAGGAAAGACGGGAACATCGTCATAAGAATTTCCGAAATTGTCAGTACTCTCCTCACGCAAGATAATAGTACTTTGTTGCATATGATATTAGCCGATATCTTTCGTGCCCTCACAGCTTGTAAAGCCGAAGTAAATTTCTTCGAGGGATGCAACTTGCTATTAAAAATGTGGATGATCGAGCACTTATGCCATCACTCTCAATTTCTGAGTTATGGATCATCAAAAAAGACTTGCATAGAAGAATTCTACACGAGGATAAAAGGGGTCAAGTTGTCGGAAGGGTCTAAAGGTTGGATTACATATTTCTGATCTTTTATTGCTAGTCAGATAGAATAGGAATTCGAGTGGTTACCCGTCAATGAAACTATATACATGCTGACAGAAGGATCACACTTTCATTTAATGGGGCTCAAAAGTATTCAAACATATGCCCCATATAGAGTGTTACAGCAACTCGAAAGATATCAAATAGTGCCAAAAGAAGGAGACTCGGCGTTTAAGTGATAGAGATTAGTCCCGATGGGCAGTTTCCTGAAGCAAAAGTCCGTCAAATATGGAATGAGTGTCAATGCCTGAAATTAGACTCTTGTGTAAGGGATCGGTCCAAGGGTGAAGTGCCACCTGGTTACTCCGTAGGGTATAGAAGAGATTGTGAGCATGAAAGACCAGCGAAGGGACCTCACATCCAAGAATTTGCCGAGCTATCAAAAGAGCAATGAAATTGGTTGGCTAAAGAGAACGAATATAGAGCCAAAATCAGTATGCTAGAAAAACAGGTTCAAGACCTCAAGTTTGAAAATAGCTTACAAGCAGCAGTCGATGAGGGTGAAAAGAAGCAACTGATTAAAGAAAATGACGCCTTAAAAGTTCAAATTCTGAAAATGAGAACAACAACTAAAACCCCTATTCGACATGCCCGGGATGAAAAACTGATTGATAATGCGGCGAAAGGTGAACGATTACAATTTTGACATGGATAAAGCCGAAAAAGAATTGACCGGGGTTCGAAAGAAATTGACTAGAAATGCTGAAGAAAGGGCTCGTACGATCCAACAATTGAAAGAATAACATAATGTTGAAGTTGCTCGGTTAAGAATAAAGATTGTCACTGCCGATGTTAAAATTAGCAAACAGGTACAAGAGTTTGGCATGGAAAGAGAACATTGCTATATGGCCATAGCTCGATTTGAAATGGAACTGCAACAGCTTCAAGAGAAAATCCAACAAACTCTGGATGCTTGTGCCAAACATATAGGGAGGTTACTTCAAGAGAAAGGAATGATTAGCGAGAAAATTGTTAGCATTGCTCATTATATCACTCAGAAGTGCCAGATATGTAAAGATATGACCCAGAGCACATTTGTCGCCTCAGCAATGATATTTGTGAAGCAAATAATGAGAGATTTAGATAAAGTCCAAAGGGGACTTGCGTATATGCTCGCGGCGAGACCGAAAGATGTCCCGCGGGCACTAGGATCTTCAATGTATGCTTAGGTTTTGCATTTTGAGTCTGTATTTTTCCTGCATTATTAGAGGATTGTACCACAATTATCATTTAGAATTTATCAATGTAATCAATGTTGGTTATTAATATAAGTTGAAAGTCTCCAAAATTTGTCTTTAATATTCTCTTTCTTTGAGTACTTATGCGGCAGGAAAATGCATAGGATCGATCAATGAAAAAAAGAATGGAAGAAAGGAATGTCGGGGGTAATAAAAAATAAAGAGGAAAGAAAAAAGCCGAAAGAAAAGAATTTGCAAAACAAGAAAGACGACATGAAAACAACAAAGTCAGGATGACGCATATTGCCAGGCAAAATTGTGTTTGTGTTCCTAATCTGTGATTTTTTGACCCATTATGGCCAAACCACTAACAAGTTTTGTTGTTGTTAAGTAACAGATAGGTGGTTAGTAACTGGAATTCTGGCAACCCATAATTACAACACTCGTTCTAAGAACATGACAAAGGCAATTACTCAGGAAATTGAAGCCACAATTATGGATCCAGCAAATGAAGATGAGTAGACGTGGGCAACATGAAAGAGGAGATGTATAAGATCAAACAACAAATGGCCGAGATGTATCAGGTCTGGGCAAAGGGATAACCTTTACCCACATACCCGACCAATCCTACTTACATCCCTCCACCGATCCAAGCACAGGATCCTCCCACCGTAAACTCATCCTCTACGTATCCTACATATCCACCTTACTATGCAACCACATTACAAGCACCACATCCTCCACCTCCTAAAAGAATTTCCCCACCACCACCACATGTTGCTCATGTATATGTGGCCCCTCCACCAGCCACGTTACACAAATCATCTAGTGAACTATTATTTCACGTCCAAGACAATCTTATTATCCCCCGAATCCTATTTTCTGACATCATGATTCCTATACTCCTCTCATCGACATGGCCGAAAGGGAAAAACCACCTAAAAATCCAGAGCAGGAAGAGATGATCATAAAAATGAAAAGTCTTGAGCAATCATTTCGGAACATGCAGGGCCTGGGTGGCCAAGTCAGCGTCGCTTACAAGGATTTATGACTAAACCTTAAAGTGCAGCTGCCAGTAGGATTAAGCTACCAAAATTTAATCTATACGACGGTCACGGTGACCCGATAGCACATTTGAGGGGCTTCCGCAGAAAAATGCGCGGAGCCGGCAGAAAAGATAAGTTGCTCATGGCTTACTTTAGCCAAAGTCTTAGCGGATCAGCTTTAGCATGGTACACCAAGCAGGACCATGCTAGGTGGTTTATTTGGGATGACCTGGCTCAAGCATTTGCAAATCATTTCCAGTACAACTTGGAAATCGTTCTAGTTGGGCTAACACTGACAAAGATGGAGAAGAAGCCGGGAGAAAGTTTTCGGGAATATGGCATTAGATGGAGAGAACAAGCTGCTTGGGTAGACCCAATTATGAAGGAAGGAGAAATGGTAGACTATTTTCTTCAAGCTTTGGAACCAACATACTATGGGCATTTAGTATCTGCCGTTAGGAAAACATTTAACGAGGTAGTTAAAATGGGGAGCATGGTTGAGGAAGGGTTAAGATCGAACAAAATTATGAGCTATTCAGCCATAAAAACTACGACCCAAGCAATCCAAACAGGCACCGGTGGAGATCTCGGGAAAAAGAAGATGGAAGAGGTGGCCGTCGTAGAAGGGAGATCTTGGTCCAGGAGGCCCAATCCGTACTACCATCAACATCGCCCACATCATCAACCCTACCCACCAGCACCATATGGTCAACCATAACACTACTACCCTCCTCTTGTTCCATAATTTTCTGTACATCATGCTCAAACCTACCCACCACCCCCTACTCCATGGCGAATGCCAACACTTCAAAATACCTACCACACTCAGAACACATACCCACTGCCAAAACATATAAAAATCCTGGCAGAACAAATTTCGCCCTAACCCTGGAGTCAAGAATGTTACGATGCAAAGTAAGAAAACATTTAATCCTTTAGGTGAGTCATACACCAGTCTTTTTCATAGACTTAGACAACTCGGAATGCTAAACCCCATAGAACACAAAATCCCTAATCCACCACAAAGGAACCTGGACCAATCTGTTAATTGTGAGTACTGTTCAGGAGCTCCAGCACATGACACTAAAAAGTGATGGCATCTGAAAAATGCAATACAGGAGCTTATTGATTCTAGAAGAATTGATGTCCAGGCTCCCGAGGCTCCCAATATAACACAAAATCCTCTACCTGTGCTCCATGAGACCCACATGATAGAACTGATACAAGGGAGAGATTGCAAGAAGCCCTCTCAAGCTGTAATGATGATCAAGGCGAGTGGAGCTAAGACAAAGGAGAAAGTAATAAGCGAGAAAGAAATAATCAAGCCATTAGTTAATTAGCCGGCAGTGCTAGCAGAACCTGAGCCAGTGAAGGTGACAGTGCCCGGAGTAAGTTTAAAGCCTGTATTGACTATAAAAGAATCGGAGCTAGAGCCGATCAGTATCACACCGGTTATTTAAATGCCTGTTGTGAATGCCAAAACTGTGCCATGGAACTACAACAAGGTGACCGTCATGTATAGTGGAAAGGAGATCAAAGATGAAATTTGTAAAACTCACGGGTTAACTAGGTCGGGGAGGTGCTTTTCTCCTGATGAATTAAGAAAATAAAAAATCGTCAGAGATAATCCGGCCAATGTAAAGAAAGCTGTTACTGAGAAAGAGGCAGAGGAATTTTTGAAGAAAATGAAAGATCAGGAATATTCAATAGTCGAGCAATTGAGGAAGACGCCAACGCAGATATCCCTACTGTCCTTGTTGATTCATTCTGATGAACATCGAAATACGTTAATAAAAATCCTGAATGAGGCCCATGTGCCAGAGAAGATTACAGTGAGTCACCTGGAAAAGATCACAAATAAAATCTTTGAGGTGAACAAAGTAACATTTTCAGATGATGAACTATCCATAGAGGGAACAGAGCATAACAGGGGCTTATATCTTACGGTAAAATGTGAAGATTTTGTAGTGACCCGCGTGTTGATTGATAATAGGTCAAGTGCCAACATATGCCCTTTATCTACTCTGGGCAAGCTCAAGATTGATCATGAAAGAATCCACAAGAACAATATATGTGTAAGAGGATTTGACGGAGGCGGGAAGAACACTGTTGGAGACATCATATGCTTACTATCGGACCGGTAGAGTTTACTATGGAATTTCAAGTCTTGGACATTGCTGTATCGTACAATCTTCTACAAGGACGACCATGGATTCATGCGGCAAAGGCTGTACCTTTGTCACTCCATCAGATGGTGAAGTTCGAGTAGGATCGTCAAGAAATAGTGGTTCATGGTGAAGATAACTCCTGCAACATCATCACGCATTTTGAAGAAATTGAGGGCGATAAAGGTCCCTGGGTATACCAAGTGGTGGACTTTATATCTGTGGATAAAATATCTGAAGGTGAGAATGTTCCGGTGGCCAAGACAGCTTCCGCATTAGTTATGGTTGCTACAGAGATGTTGAAAAATGGGTTTCTCCCTGGGAAAGGATTAGGACCTGCAATACAGGGAATCACACAGCCAGTATCTCTTCCGGGAATCATTGACACTTCTGCGTTGGGTTTTAAGCTAACCATTGCCGACATATAAAGAGCCCAAAAACTGAAAAATAAAGGTTGGACCCTCCCTAAGCCTATCCCTAAACTCTCCCATTCATTCGTCAGGCCTTGTACAAAAAGGCGTCCGACGACGTTCATGCCCAACTTAGTAGAGATAAGACCAGACAAGGAGCTGCTGGAAAGATTTGAAAAGATGTTTGATGATGTGAACATGGTAGAAGTGGTTGAGGCCACAAGTAAAATGGATGTCCAATTTGTTGGATCCCAGACAAAGCCGAATAACTGGGAATTTTTACCTCTACCAACTAGAAGGGATTTGTGGTAGTTAGCTTTGATGTTTCATTTTAAAATATGTGTTACTTCAGGGATGTAATACATACTCTATGATCCGTCAAATCGGACATGTCAAACCTTGTTATCTTTTGAAATATTAAAGAAATGTAATTTCTTTATTCTTCCATTCCTAATAGCCTTATTTTATTTTCTTTTCTTTTCTTGTACAGTCCTTCTTACGCTGATTTCAATGATGTGTCATGCATAAGGAATTCTCGGCCCAGTCTTGATAATCAAATAGTAATACGAGAAATTGAATACAATAATGAGGTGGAGTATGATGACGAGGATGTTTGGGAAGAAATTAGTAAAGATTTGAACCAATATGAGGAAAAACCCAAACCAAACTTGAATGAGACGAAGTCCATTAATTTGGGGGATGAGGAAAGCATTCGGGAAACAAAGATAATTGTTCATTTGGAATCCTCACTTAGAAAGAACTTGATAAAATTGCTGCATGAATACAAAGATATATTTTCATGGTCATATGATGACATATCGGGGCTAAGTACTGATCTTGTAGTCCATAAATACCCACTTACTCGGAATGCCCGCCCATCAAGCACAAGTTGAAAAAATTCAAGATAGATATCAGCGTGAAAATAAAAGAGGAAGTCAACAAAAAATTTTAGGCAAAAGTTATACGGGTCACCAAATATCCCACCTGGCTAGCTAATGTTGTGCCAATTCCGAAGAAAGACAAAAAAACCAGGGCGTGTGTTGATTATCGAGACATCAACAAAGAAAGTCCGAAGGATAATTTTCCATTGCCAAACATCCACATATAAATTGACAATTGTGCCAAACATGAGATTGGGTCTTTTATGGATTGTTATGCGGGTTATCATCAGATCTTGATGGATGAAGAAGATGCAGAAAACATCGTTTATTACGCCTTGGGGAACATATTGTTATAGGGAATGCCATTCGGACTGAAAAATGCTGGAGCCACATATATGAGGGCAATGACTACCATGTTTCATGACATGATACATCGATAAATTGAAGTTTATGTGGATGATGTTATTATCAAGTCCAAGAAGCAATACGATCATGTTAAAGACTTGAGGAAGTTTTTCCAGAGGCTTCGAAGATACGATCTCAAGCTCAATCCAGCAAAATGTGCTTTTGGGGTACCATCGGAAAAATATTGGGGTTTGTAGTAAGCCGACATATTATTGAATTAGACCCATCCAAGATCAAGTCTATTCAGGAGTTGCCTCCACCAAAAAGAAAGAAAGATGTGATAAGTTTACTTGGCAGATTTAATAACATTAGCAGATTTATTGCCCAACTTACGTCAACCTATGAGCCTATTTTCAGATTGCTAAAGAAAGATGCTGCAGTAAAATAGACAGATGAATGTCGAGCTACATTTGATAAAATCAAGGAATACCTGGCCAATCCGCCTGTATTGGTTCCTCCAGAGCCAGGAAGACCTTTGATCCTTTATTTGACAATATTGGATAATTCCTTCAGCTGTGTACTGGGGCAACATGATGAAATGGGAAAGAAGGAGCAAGAAATTTACTATCTTAGTAAGAAATTCACATATTTTACGAGGTGAAGTATACTCAGTTGGAAAGAACATGTTGTGCTTTGACCTGGGTGGCACAGAAATTGAAGCATTACTTGTCGACCACATATCTCATATCCCTTTTGGACCTGTTGAAGTACATCTTTTAGAAGCCTATGCCCACAGGGAGGCTCGTTAAATGGAAAATTCTGCTCACAAGGTTTGATATTGTTTTTGTAACCCGCACTGCGATGAAAGCGCAAGCAGTTGCTGATCACTTAGCAGAAAATCCAATTGACGACGAGTATGAGCCACTGAAAACATATTTCCCTGATGAAGAAGCAATGAATATTGAAGAATTGGAACAAGAAGAAAAGCCGGGTTAGAAATTATATTTTGATGGAGCTGTTAACAACAAAGGCGTCAGAATTGGAGCTGTGCTTATTTCAGAAACGTGTCAGCATTACCCCGTTACCGCTCAACTCCCTTTTTTCTGTACTAACAATATGGATGAATATGAAGCATATATGTTGGGATTGAGAATGGTGATAGATATAGGAGTACAAAAGATTTTGGTCATGGGTGACTCAGATCTCTTGGTACATCAAATACAAGGAGAATGGGAAACGCGAGATTTGAAACTCATACCGTACCAGTAGTGTCTACATGAACTATGTCAACGGTTTTAGTCCATAGAATTTAAACATATCCCGAGAAAGCACAATGAAGTTGCTGATGCTCTGACCACTCCAGCATCTATGTTACACCACCAGGATAAAGTTTATGTGGACCCATAACAATCCATGTTCATGATCAAAATGATTATTGTAATATGGTAGAAAAGGAACTTGATGGCGAACCATGGTTCCACCATATTGAAAAGTATCTCAGAATGGGGGTATATCCGGCACAAGCTGCAAGAGATCATAAAAGAGTCATAAGGCGACTGGCAAGTGGATTCTTCTTTAGTGGAGGGGTATTGTACAAAAGGACCCCGGATCTGGGGTTGTTAAGATGTATAGATGCAAAACAGGCTACTAAAATTATGACTAAGGTACACGCAGGAGCCTGTGGACCCCACATGAGTGTGTATGTGCTAACAAAGAAAATACTCAAGGATGGATATTACTGGCTTACTATGGAACGAGATTGTATCAGCTATGTGCGCATATGTCATCAGTGCAAGATACATGGGGATTTGATTCATTCTTCACCATATGAATTGCATACTATGTGGACACCATGGCCTTTCGTTTCTTGAGGCATGGATGTCATTGGGCCAATAGAGCTAGCAACATCTAATGGGCACAGGTTTATTTTGGTTGCCATTGTTTTACTAAATGGGTAGAGGCTAAGACATTCAAGGCGGTAACCAAGAAAGCAGTGGTTTATTTTGTACATGCAAACATCTTTTGCCGCTTCGGAATTTCGTAGATGATTATTACAGAAAATGGAGCCAATCTTAACAGTCATCTGATGGTAGAGACATGTCAAAGGTTTTAAATTATGCATCGCAATTCCACACCATATCGTCCAAAGGCAAATGGAGCAGTTGAAAGCAGCAAATAAGAATATTAAAAAAATCCTTCGGAAAATGGTGGAAGGATCGAGACAATGGCATGAGAAATTACCCTTGGCTTTGCTGGGATATCGCACTACCGTTCGCACTTCGGTAGGTGCAACCCCTTATTCATTAGTGTATGGCATAGAGGCAGTGATACCTGCAGAAGTCGAAATACCCTCCATTCAAATCATTGCGGAGGCATAGATTGACGATGATGAATGGGTAAAATCCTGACTAGAGCAATTGAGTTTAATTGATGAGAAAAGACAGGCAAGAGTATGTCATGGACAACTGTATCAACAAAGAATGGCCAGGTCATATAATAATAATGTACGTCAGCGAAAGTTTGAAGTCGGACAATTGGTGTTAAGGCGCAACTTGCCTCATTGGGCAGAGGCAAAAGGGATATTCGCTCCCAATTAGCAAGGGCCATTTATTGTATCTCGGGTGTTGTCAAATGGAGCATTATATTTGACAGACTTAGAAGGAAATTACGTAGAGACTGCCATTAACTCTGACGCGGTCAAAAGATTTTATGTATGATTTCTTTCATGTATCTAATTGTATTTGTCATATTTTTGAAATTGAAATGATGAAGGCATTTTATTTCACTATCTAAACACTTTATCCATTGCTATTCCTTTGAGCCTTACTACTTCATTCTTTCGTACCCCTCTTTCGAAATCAGCAAAGAAGTCAAAAATAGAATGATGGAATGACAGAAAAAAGAAGAAAAGAAAAAGATGAAAAAAATAGAGAAACATTGGGAAAAAAAGAAGGGAAAAGAAAAAGAAACAAGAGATGTGAAAAAAAAAGTGAAAATGACAAAAGAAAAGAAAAAGAAAAAATGCAAAAGAAGAAAATTGGAAGAAGTGAACATCGCTACAAAAAAGCGATCTCTTGTCCGAACTACGTTTTGACTTGATTTCGAAAGGGTACGTAGGCAGCCTAACTGAGGTTCAGTCATAACAAATGAAAGTCCAAGGTTTCGCCAAATATCGAAAATGGGGCAGAAGTTATGATCATTGTAGAGTATATGATTCCGAAAGTTGTAATTTTGAAACCCCAATTGGAAAATTTGAGCCTTTATATCTTTCTTTCTAAAACCCATCCAAAAGCCACATTACGGTCCAAAGAAAGACCTTCTAAACAATTTCAGGAAAGGGCAGTGCAAGTAGGTGAAGAAAGGCATTTTACGGACAACACTCGGGTATCGGAAGATGAAGAAAATAATAAAAAATGAGAGAGTCTTATTGGTGAAAACCCTCACGGGCACCGTAAGGCGACGTGAGTTGAGAGAAATGAAATGAGAGAGTCTTACTGGTAAAACCCCTCACGGGCACCGTAAGGCGATGTGAGTTGAGAGAGTCTTACTGGTGAAAACCCTCACTGGCGCCGTAAGGCGACGTGAGTTTAGAGAAATGAAATGAGAGAGTCTTACCGGTGAAAACCCTCACGAGCACCGTAAGGCGACGCGAGCTAAGAGAAATGAAATGAGAGAGTCTTATTGGTGAAAACCCTCACAGGCAACGTAAGGTGAAAGTGAGAAAGGATTTTGTGGGAAGAAAAGCAGCAAAGCAAGCAAAGTTTGGGTTTGTTGAATATAGAAACAAAGTTGACAGTTGATTTGGCTGGACAAATTGGGTCGGTTAGCCCGAATACATGGCATGATCGAAGGAATCAGCCTTCCCATTCAGATAAGTCTCGTCCTTTTATTTTGATAGTATTCTTACTCTCAAAACATTGGGGTCATTGCATTTCATTTTTCTTGAAATCTATCTATGAGACATTGTCAGTTGAAGCTAATTACTAGCTTCTCTGTTATATGGCACAACGAGATTGGGGTCCATCAAAGGACAAGTGAAACAAAAAGACATATGGCAAGCATATAGTCGGAAGAAAAGTAAAAGGAAAAACAACAAGAGAAGTCGCAAGGAAAAGTTGGGTTTAGAGAATTATTGGAAAACAGCGAGGAGTTACAGCAAGGCAGTACAAAAGCAAGATGAAGCAAATTCAAAAGTTGAAGCAAGGCCAAAAAGAATGCCAACGGCTAAAAACCATTTTTATACTAACAAGTTTTTCATTATTTGAACATGGACAAAAGATTCAAATTCTTACTAATCACTTTAAAGTGAACGTGACCAAGGGAGCGCAAAGTTCGGCAAAATCAGGTGCCCACCTGGATAACAAGGGAATACTTTTTCAAGTTTTTTGCAATCAGGCGCCCACCTGGATAACAAGGCAATATTTTTTCAAGTTTTTTGCAATCAGGTGCCCACTTGGATAACAAGGGAATATTTTTTCAAGTTTTTGTAATCAGGCGTCCACTTGAATAACAAGGGAATAATTTTTCAAGTTTTTTGCAATCAGGCGCCCACTTGGATAACAAGGGAATATTTTTTCAAGTTTTATGCAATCAGGTGCCCACCTGCATAACAAGGGAATACTTTTTCAAGTTTTGCAATCAGGCGCCCACCTAGATAACAATGGAATACCTTTTCAAGTTTTTTGCAATCAGGTGCCCACCTAGATAACAAGGAAATATTTTTTCAAGTTTTTTGCAATCAGGCGCCCACATGGATAACAATTTTTGCAATCGAGCGCCCACCTGGATAATAAGGGAATATTTTTTCAATTATTTTCAGTCAGGCGCCTACCTGGATAACAAGGGAATATTTTTCAAGTTTTTTTGCAATCAGGCACCCACATGGATAACAATGGAATATTTTTCCATGTTATTTGCAATCAGGCGCCCACCTAGATAACAAGGGAATACTTTTTCAAGTTTTTTGCAGTCAGGCGCCCAACTGGATAACAAGGAAATATTTTTTCATGTTTTTTGCAATTAGGTGCCCACCTGGATAACAAGGGAATATTTTTTAAAGTTTTTTGCAATCAGGCGCCCACCTCAATAACATTGGAATATTTTTTCATGTTTTTGCAATCATGTGCTGTTAATAGGTGAATATGACTATATTTATGCCCTAAATAATCACGCTTTTTTGTTGTTTCGATATTGTTTATGATGACAAAATGCTTTTATTAGTGTTCTTAGTGTGTTATAGGTACACTTGAGCTAATGAAGACTAAAAGAGCAAGTTTTAGAGTCAAAAGATGGTGAAAAAGGCCAAAATGTGGTACAAGTCAAGAACTTATGTTGAAAGTAGCTGGGAAGGTGTGATTCCAAGCTATATGGATTTTATGGAATGAATTTAAGTGATTTTGAGCTTTGAAGTCTGAGTAAAAGCTCAAGGAATTAAGTCGGGATCGAGTCCGGGGGTCAAATTTAATAAGTGTAGAACAAGCAAAGAATGGATGAGGCATATTGTGCACTATTTAGTAAATTGGACATAACGTTTCGCTCATAACTCTATTTTCGCTCCATAATATATGGTTGGAAAGCTAATTCAAAGGGATACAACTTTCATGTTTTGAGTGTTTCCAAATACGCAACGGAACAGGGTGAAATCCCGCGGTTTCTCCGCGACCGCGGATGAACCGCGGAAAAACAGGCTCTCTGAAGTTTTACTGTTCGCGGTCTGTCCGCGGCCGCGAACGAACCGCGGAAGTCGCCGCAGCAGCAGTCCTAATTGTACTCAAGCTTAGTTTTTTTATCCCTAAAACCTCTATATAAACTCCTAGTTTGCCCCATAGAGGCATGTAATCTATTATTCAATACTTTTGCAAGGTTTTTAGTAGGAGAGATTCCTCTCAAACTCTTTCTTTTATTTTATATCAAGCAATTCTTTATGATTTCAATTATTATTCTTGTTTCTTCAAGCATGAGTAGCTAAATTCTTTTCTAAGGTTTTGATGGAACCTATTGAGTGATGAACTTATCGTTTATGTGATTACAAATTGTGACTTAGATTTCTATTTGTTCAACTTCATTCTTATTGTAGTTAATTGGTAGGATCCCGAATTAGCTGTGCCTATTTAGTGTGCATAACTTGGGAAAGAGTGCATATTTAGGTTTATTGTTGAACAACATAACACCTAGGTTATTAGAGGAATCTATAACTTTAGGCGTAAAGACGGGGTTAGGAATAACGAAGTCTTGGGTGCAATCTTAAGTGAACTATTCAAATTAAAGCTAGCTAGGGTAGCTCGGGAGAGTGCACTAGTAAATTATTGTAATTGCTCGGGAGAGGGTTACGATACACATAGTGTTCATGATTGATAGAGTATATTAGAAATTTGTATGAGCATAACGATAAGGGATTCCATCAATAGGGGAAATCAATACCTTAGTCTTTTTCTATATTATTTTATTCAACATTTAATTTTTTCTTTTAAGAATTCTTAATTATTGCAAAGTAGATATTAGAAAATCACACAAATATATATTCAAAGTTTGGGAACTTGATTCGGAAGTACTTTTGGGGTTGTGATAGTTGCAATTGGTAGGTTAATTCTCCGTGGGATCGATCTTGGACTTATTAGACCAAGTTATATTGACTACGACCGTTGCTTGGACGTGAATCAATTTTGGCGCCGTTGCCGGGGAATTAACGGAATTATCAATTACCATTGCCAGAACTTCAAGATTCTTGTGTAATCGGGTTCTTTCTACACTTTACATTGAATATTTTGACGGTTGTTGATTTGGGTACTCAGGTGCATGCCTAGAAATTTGCAAGGACTGGAGAACTAATTGAAGGTCTCTCAGACCCCGAGCAAACTTTCCGGGCACGTAACAAGGCTATCAAACAAATTCAGCAATCTCAACAACCAATCAAACTAGACTTCGACATGGGTGACGAGAACCAACAAAACCAGCAAGCAGGGTTAAATATGCAAGAGACACAGGAGGCGCAGGAAGGTGCACTATATGACTGGGCACAACCAACAGCGGATAATTTGGTAACTGCCATTATTGTGCCATCGATTCAAGCTGAGTCTTTCCAGATTACTAACACCATGCTACACTTGTTACAAAACAAGGGATTATTCTCTGGGACTCAGGTTGAAGATCCACAACAGCACCTGAAGAACTTTCTCTCAATATGCAAGACACAGAGGCAACCGAATGTGATACCGGAAGCTATCAGACTATTGCTATTCCCATTCTCAGTTACAGGGGCTGTGCAGGTATGGCTAAACTCACTCCCCATAAACTTTATTGCAACATGGGATGAGCTGGTCAAGCAATTCCACAATAAGTTTCATCCACCTAACAAGACAGCTCAGCAAATTGATGAGATCGTGAGCTTCAAGCAGAAACCAATGGAGACATTACATGAAACTTGGGGCAGGTTCAAAGGTATGCTAGTTATGTGTCCTCACCATGGGATTCCTGAGCAGATGTTGGGTCAAAGGTTCTACATGGGTCTTTCAGATAGTATGAAGAATATTGTAGATGCTTCAGCAGGTGGGGCTTTTCTGAGCAAGACTTGGAGAGAATGCCAAAATTTGCTTGACAAGATGGCTCAAAACTCCGGGTGGATGACCAGGAATGCTCCTATCACTCCAGTGGTACACTCTGTACCTCTGAAACCATCCAGCACTACGGAGGAGAACATGGCAACCTTACTGACACAAATGAGCATCCTGACAAAGAAATTGGAAGAATCTGGGGTCAAGGAGCAGGTTCACATTGTAGACACTACCAATGGTGGTTTGTGCACATCTTGCATTAGCCAACGCATAGGTAATCCATGGGCTGCAGACCAAGAACAACATCACCATCATGAAGACATGAATTAAGGTGCGAATTATGGAGGGCAGCAACAGGGTAATCCGAGTTGTGGTCAGCAGGCTCCACAACAATACAGGCCTCCACAACTACAGTATAATGCAGCAGGTATGAGGCCACCACACAATATGGCTCCATATTCTAGACCTCAGAATTTCGGCAATCAGCAGTAGGGATATCATCCACCTCCACCACAGCATGGGGGTAGACATGATGATGGGTTTGCAGAATTGAAAGCTATGATGCAACAGGTAATCGGGTCAAATGCCAAAACCAATGAGAGGATAGATGCCCATGATGCAGCCATCAAGAATATTGAAGTACAGGTGGGCCAGATTGCTATGTCTCTCAACAATCGTCCTCAAGGGACATTGCCTGCAGATACCCAAACAAACCCAAAAGACCAAGTCCCAAAGCAGATGATGGCAGTGGCTCTGAGAAGTGGTAGAGATCTTGATGCTGAGAAAGAAATTGAGAAAATCGACACACAGGCTGAGACAATCACTCCATTGCCCATTGAACTGGATGAGTCCACCGGGTTGACAGAAATTACAGTCCAGCCAGTTGCTGAAAATAAAGAGATGCAGCAGGGAACGAAAAAAGTAGCTGAACAGGTAGAGCAGCAGGTTGAAGAAAAAGTGATAGAGAAAGAAAAGTCCCAAGTCATTGGGAAGAAGAGGCCTCCACCACCATTCCCCCAAAGGTTGGCCAAGCACCAGAAGGAAGAGCAATACAAAAAGTTCTTTGATATACTCAAGCAAATCCAGGTAAATATTCCCTTAATTGAAGCTTTAAAAGAAATGCCTGGGTATTCTAAGATGATGAAAGACTTGATGTCGAGGAAATTTGATTTCCAAGACTTGGCCACCGTGACCCTTACCCAGACTTGTAGTGCAGTGGTCTCCAGACCCATAGCTGAGAAGCTATCTGATCCAGGTAGCTTCACCATCCCATGCACTATAGGGAATTGTGCCTTTGCAAAGACATTGTGTGATTTGGGGGCAAGCATTAACCTCATGCCCTTAGTTATTTATAAAAGGCTAGGCATTAGGAGAGCCAGGCCTACCTCTATGTTATTACAGCTTGCTGACAGGACGGTTAAGCGTCCATTTGGTATTTTTGATGATGTTCTTATCCAGGTAGGGAAGTTTGTGTTTCCCGCCGATTTTGTTATTCATGATTTCAAGGTGGACGAGGAAATTCCTATAATCTTAGGAAGACCATTCCTAGCCACCGGGAGAGCTCTAATTGATTGTGAGATTGGGGAACTCAAGATGAGGTTGAATGATGAGGAAATCATATTCAATGTGCAAAAATCCATGAGGCGCCCTAGTGAGTTCGCAAATTGCTCTCATATTGATGCGGTTGATGTGATAGTGGAGACCGACAATGAAGAGTTGACCATTGAAGATCCACTTCAAGCATGCCTGATGAACATGGAAGAGGTAAACGGTGAAAGTTTAGCAGAATGGGTACTATCTCTGGAAGGCAAGGGGTTTTGGGAGAGAGAGCTTGAATTCGAGCCTCTACACTTAGAGAAAACAGAGACCCCTCCTGCAAAAAACCATCCATAGAAGAGCCACCAAAGCTGGAGCTTAAGCCACTACCATCTCATCTCAGGTATGAGTTTCTAGGCCCTAACTCCATTTTACCTGTTATTACTTCATCTGGTTTGCTAGATGTGCAGGCTTAAAAGTTATCACAGGTACTCAAGAAATGTAAAGCTGCCAATGTTTGGACCATGGCAGACATAAAAGGGATCAGCCTTGCATACTGCATGCACAAGATTCTCTGGGAAGAGGGGCACAAACCTTCCAGGAAACGCAAAGAAGGCTAAAACCGAATATGAAGGATAGGATGAAAAAGAAAGTGATAAATTGGCTAGACACGGGGTAGATCCCAGGTAAATTTTCTTACCCTTCTATGCTATACATGTATTATTATGCCATGAGGACATGGCATGATTTTAAGTGTGGGGTGGGAGACTTATCTTGTATTATATGTTGTATATATTAGTTTTAGTTGTTAATATAAATAGTTGGCTTGGCCCGATGATAGACACTTGGCGACGGGTTTCTTAAGGGTCTAAGTCGGATTAAAAACACAAAAAAAATTAGAAAATTTAAAAAAATACAAAAATATGAGTAGAGGACTCTTCCTTATGACAGACTATTTAGGACAAGTACTCTTGAGGGAAGTAGTCCACGTAAGAATATTTCTTTCTTTTATTTTCTTTTTCTAGGTAGTGTATCATCTCCCCTTGGTTTTTCTTTTGACCACGGTTCTTTTCCAAGGGTTTTTATTGAACCGGGTTAGGTTGATTTGTTTCTTTCTTTTTTTTCTTAGGATTAGAGGTAAAATGGCAACATGTAACCCCGAATATGCACATTAGCAAAAGCGTAAATTGAACTTGAGAATGTATCTTCTAAGCTTGACTGTAGAATCTCAATATGCCTTAAATTGCACAATAATGCTTGCTTGACCATCGATAGAAATTTGTAGATCAACTGGATTCCAAATGAGTTGCATGCCATGTGTGTGTGAGGTTTTACTTACATTATATGTTATACATGATGCCTAGAACTTGCCCTGTGTGTTTGCAAAGCGAAATAGAAGTTGTTTGGTTGTAGAAAGGATAGAGGCATTTCTTTGTGTAACCCCATATGCCAATAAACATGAATTCACCCATACATTATATCTTAGTTAACCCCTTTGAGCTTAAAGCCTATTCTTTGATAACCCTTGAATGTTCTTCAAATTATTGTTCTACTTTACCTCCTAGAAGCACTTGTATTGTAACGAATATGCAAAAGATTAAGTGTGGGATGAAGGGAAATTGAAAAGGGAAAAATCAAGAATGAATGTAAAAAAAATAAAAAAAATAGTGAGCTGGCCAAAATAATGTAAATGTATTGCAAAGCAATGAAAAGATGAGCTATATTGAATAAAATCTTAGAAAAGCCAGTCACATCAATAAAAGAAAAAGTGGGGGTAAAAGTGAAGGAAGGTGAAGGTATGTTTATGGGAGACATAAGGAAGTAAACAAAAAGGGAAGTTGTGAAAAGGAAAAGAAAAGTGCTTAGGGAGGTTAGTCACTATAACCAAAAGTATCCTACCCGTCCCATAGCCAACATTACAACCCTTAAAGACCTCTTGACCTATGACTAAATAACTCAATTAAAGGAGTATTACACTAGGGGCAAGCCTATGGTGTGTCTGTATGCATATGAATATTCTTTGTTCAGAGTGGGTGAATTTTCCGATATTTATAAGTTCCATGTTCTTCATTGTTTATGTGTGGGAACTTCTCTCAATAAATTTTGTGAGAGCATGTAACTCAAGAGGAAGAAGGTAAATTTGCATGTTTTTGGTAATAAGTAGAGTAAGTAATAATGTGTTGGCATGAGAGTTTACGGTTAGGTAAGGATTGTGCATATCTTAGGTTAATCAAGAAAAATAGCTTTTGTGACATAATTTGGGGGAGACATAAATAAAATTGGCCTAAAGTGTGATTAAAGCTGCTCGAGGACGAGCAAAAGTTTAAGTGTGGGGTAGTGATAATAGGTGAATATGACTATATTTATGCCCTAAATAATCACGCTTTATTGTTGTTTTGATATTGTTTTATGATGACAAAATGCTTTTATTAGTGTTCTTAGTGTGTTATAGGTACACTTGAGCCAATGAAGACTAAAAGAGCAAGTTTTGGAGTCAAAAGATGGTGGAAAAGGCCAAAATGTGGTACAAGTCAAGAACTTATGTTGAAAGTAGCCGGGAAGGTGTGATTCCAAGCTATATGGATGTTATGGAATGAATTTAAGTGATTTGGAGCTTTTAAGTCTGAGTAAAACCTCAAGTAATTAAGCCGGGATCGAGTTCGGGGGTCAAATTTAATAAGTGTAGAACAAGCAAAGAATGGATGAGGCATATTGTGCACTGTTTAGTAAATTGGACATAACTTTTCGCTCATAACTCCATTTTGGCTCCATAATATATGGTTGGAAATCTAATTCAAAGGGATACAACTTTCATGTTTTGAGTGTTTCCAAATTCGCAACGGAACAGAGTGAAAACCTGCGGTGTCTCCGCAACCGCGGATGAACCGCGGAAAAACATGCTCTCTGAAGTTTTACTGTTCGCGGTCCGTCCGCGGCCGCGAACGAACCGCGGAAGTCGCCACAGAAGTAGTCCTAATTGTACTCAAACTTAGTTTTTTTAGCCCTAAAACCTCTATATAAACTCCTAGTTTGCCCCATAGAGGCATGTAATCTATTATTCAATACTTTTGCAAGGTTTTTAGTAGGAGAGATTCCTCTCAAACTCTTTCTTTTATTTTATATCAAGCAATTCTTTATGATTTCAATTATTATTCTTGTTTCTTCAAGCATGAGTAGCTAAATTCTTTTCTAAGGTTTTGATGGAACCTATTGAGTGATGAACTTATCGTTTATGTGATTACAAATTGTGACTTAGATTTCTATTTGTTCAACTTCATTCTTATTGTAGTTAATTGGTAGGATCCCGAATTAGCTGTGCCTATTTAGTGTGCATAACTTGGGAAAGAGTGCATATTTAGGTTTATTGTTGAACAACATAACACCTAGGTTATTAGAGGAATCTATAACTTTAGGCGTAAAGACGGGGTTAGGAATAACGAAGTCTTGGGTGCAATCTTAAGTGAACTATTCAAATTAAAGCTAGCTAGGGTAGCTCGGGAGAGTGCACTAGTAAATTATTGTAATTGCTCGGGAGAGGGTTACGATACACATAGTGTTCATGATTGATAGAGTATATTAGAAATTTGTATGAGCATAACGATAAGGGATTCCATCAATAGGGGAAATCAATACCTTAGTCTTTTTCTATATTATTTTATTCAACATTTAATTTTTTCTTTTAAGCATTCTTAATTATTGCAAAGTAGATATTAGAAAATCACACAAATATATATTCAAAGTTTGGGAACTTGATTCAGAAGTACTTTTGGGGGTTGTGATAGTTGCAATTGGTAGGTTAATTCTCTGTGGGATCGATCTTGGACTTATTAGATCAAGTTATATTGACTACGACCGTTGCTTGGACGTGAATCAGGAGCCCACCTGGATAACAAGGGAATACCTTTTCAAGTTTTTTGCAATCAGGCGCCCACCTAGATAACATGGGAATATTTTTTCAAGTTGTTTGCAATCTGTCGCCCACTTGGATAACAAGGGAATATTTTTTTTTTAAGTTTTGCAATCAGGCGCCCACCTGAATAATAAGGATATACTTTTCAAGTTGAAATTCTTCTTTAAAATTCTAACATTTAAATGCATGATATACCTAAGCACCTTACTGGGGCAGAAATTTTTTTTGTTTTTAAATAGTAAGCAGGCACTCACCTGAAGAACGAGGGAATACTTTTTCAAGTTTTGCAATCAGGTGCCCACTTGGAGAATAAAGGAATATTTTTCAAGAAAGGTGTAAGCAGGCGCCCACCTGAAGAATAAGGGAATAAATTCAAAGCAAGCTACAAACAGGAGTCCTCTTGAAGAATGGACACAATCAAAGTTATGCAAGATATAAATGCTACACAAGAACCAGCTGGAAGACATAGCTAAGATTATTATAAATCATAGAGCATAGCTTAGTCTAGCTTCTTTTATTTTTACAATGGTGTAATAAGGAGATAAGCAGGCAGTAATAACAAGTAACAGCAATAGAATCACAGCTCTCTGGTAGTTCCAACTACCAGACATTCCCGAACTACACTGACCGGATTCCTGTTTAGCCCAAGATATGTAGGCAATTCTTGAAGCAGGGTGCGGTCAAAACTTTCAAAAATGCTTCACACGGAATATGCGTATGGTCAAAAATCCCTCATTACTACTCACTTGTCTTTGCACTGAAACTCTGCGTATTCCCTTGCAAAGAAGGGCAGTTGTGTGCACGTGATTTTTGCCCCAAAGCAAATTATTCCAAAAAAATATAATAAAAATGATTTTTGTGTGTAGTTTGTTTATAATTTTGCAGAAATACCAGTGTTCATTTTATTGTTGAAAAGAAATTAAAACAAAATACATTTTTGTATTAAATATGAAAATACAAAAAAATATAATAAGAAAATTACCCTTAATTCTAGAAAATTAGAAAAATTAAAAGAAAAATACAAAATATAAGGAATAATAAAATACAGGAGTAACACAAAAATATAGAAGAGAAAATAAAAAATATAATACGAAAATACAAAAAATAATACTAATACAAAAGACAATTTGTAATACAATGAAATTGGGCCAAATAATAATTTCAGTAGCCCAAACACACAATACATAGACCATGCCCAAAATTAAAATAACCGGTCTACCTCTACATAAACCAAACGACACCGTTTAAAGGAAATGAATCCGGATTGTTGAAAAGTTTAATCAAACGGTCCAGGAATAACCGTGATTTAAAAATAAAATGACGTCTTTAATATGAAATAATCAGGACCATTCATCCAAATCATCCACGGTCAAAGATGAGGGCCTCACTTAATCATACGATGTCGTATGATAGCAAATGAATCCTGGCCCTTCATCTGGCTTGATCCAACGGTTGAAAACCATCATTACACCTTTGATATATCTATACCCACCGTTAAACCTCCAGTTCATTACACATTATACACCTCATAACCCAAACCCTAGCCACCATCATCTTCCCCTTCTCTCTACTTGGGCCACCGAAACTTTAACGACCCGGCCCGTCGTTATGGGAATTACTATCCCGTTACCTTGAATTTACATATTTTATGCGTTTATATCAGTATTAGAGTATATCGGGTGAGTCAGGAGTAATTAAGGTTGAAAATGAAACAAATAGCATGTTTGAAGGAAGCTTAAATATGGAAAGTCAACCTAGAGTTGACTATTGAGTTAGAGTGCTAGGAATCGGATTCTGATGATTCGACTAGTTTTGGGGGATCATTTATGACTTAGGAGAGCAATCGGAATCGAATTTGGAGGTCCGGTGTAGTTTTAGGCTTGAATTGGCAAAGGTTGAATTTTGGTGAAAATCGGATGGTAGGTGAGATTTTGATCCGGGGGTCGGAATGGATTTCCGACAATTTATGTAGCTTCATTATGTAATTTTGGATATGTCTACAAATTTTCAGGTCATTCAGATGTCGTTTGATCGGGTTTTGGATTGAATGTTAGTTTCGGAAGTTTTGAAGAAACTTAGGCTTGAATCCGTGTGTAAATGGTGATTTTGATGTTTAGGATGGTGTTTTTATGATTGGAACAAGTTCGTATCATGTTTTGGAGTATTTTGGTGGTTTTCGTTGGGGTCCCGGGGGCCTCGGGATGATTTCGGACCATCAACCGGGCGTTTTAAACTTGGAAAAACCTGCAAAAAAATTGCAGGTCTGTGCAGCAAGAATTAAGCCTTCGCGTTCGCGTGAAGGCAGCCGCGTTCGTGAAGGCCAGGTGGGCTAAAGCATCACGTTCGCGAGCAGGGCATCGCGTTTGTGTAGGCCAGGTGGGGTGAAGCTTCGCGTTCGCGTGACTAGGAGACGCGATCGCGTAGAAGGAAAGGGGAGAGCTTCGCTTTCAGTATACGCGTTCGCATAGCAGAAGAACCCGGCGGCTGGGAGATTGTACATCGCGAACGCGTTCTGGAGCGTCGCGTTCGCGAAGGGTAAACTGGAGCTGAGCATCACGAACGCGTAGAGTTAAATGGTCTGGCAGTGAAATTAAATTGCAGAACAGAGGGCTCACGGGTTCATTCACCCAAAACATAATTTTGAGACCTAGAGAGAAGAAAACACGAGGAAAACACTGAAATTTCATCGGGTATTCATCGGAGGTAAGATTCTTGACTCAAAAACATAATTTTATGGTAGGATTAACATCAATCTTCATGAATATGGGTAGAAATTGTGAAGAATTGTGGCCTAGGTATTAAAAACGGGATTTTCAGTTTTGACAGGCCATTCGAACTCTGATTTCGATAAATTTTATATGCACGGACTCGTGGCGAGACGCGGATCGCATTGGTATAATTTTCGTAATTTTTTGGATAGCGGGCCCGGGGTCGGGTTTTTACCAACTTAGCGTAATTATGAGTTTTTCATGTAAATTGAATTGGGTTATGTTTCTTTGACCGGTATTTGATATAATCATTGTGGTTTGACTAGATTCTACGCATGTGGAGGCAAAATTCAAAGGAAAAGGCATTGCGGACGAGTCTACGACTGGCTAGAGGTGAGTAGTTTGTGTATATGGTAGCCTGAGGGTTCGAAACCCCGGCTTAGAACATTGTGACGCTAGTAGGGCGTGGCTCGCACCCCGTGGCAGGTGCGGGATTGATTGTGACTGGGGATTGAGACTTGGTCCATCCCGGATATGGATAATATGCTATTAGTGATGGAAATACATTGTGTTTGACATATTTGTGGGTTGTAAGCCTTGTTTGGGGCCTTGTGCCGACCTGTAGTATCCTTAGGGGATAATATTTATGTGATAGCTATACTTGCTTAATCACTAATCTCAGTCCTGGAAATTGAAATCACAGTATTGAAATGCTAAGTCACCAGCTTTTGCAAATTAAATAAAAGTTAAAGTATTTTTCATAAATTATGAACTTGAAATTGGAATTAAGAAAAATGAACTGTTTTGTGACTTATCTGATTATTGTGGACTGAGGATGGATCGGGCTGCACGCCGCATCGGTTGATATGATATGGGGATCGGGCTACCAGCCGCAGCGGTATTGCGCTTGGGCTGTAGGAGCTCCTCCGGAGGCAGTACACACCCTGAGTGAGCGTCGTCGACGTTAAATGGATCGGGCCACACGCCGTAGCGGTTATGTGCATTGCATTGCATCTTTATCTATTGAATTATCTGTGATATTTGTATTGTACTTATGTTGCTATATCGTAGGAGGATCGGACTGTAGTTTAGCTTCATTTTGTGGTATTCTATGGATTTCTTGCTTTTAGCTACTTGTATATATTTATTACTCACTGAGTACTTAGTACTCACCCCTACTCCCTGCACCTTTGTGTGCAGATTCAGGTACTCATGAGGGATAGACGAGCACTCCAGCTTTTATCAGTATTTATCCGAGTTGCTGAGGTAGCTGCTGGCGTTCGCAGAACCTGGCTTCTCTTCTTATTCTATTTTTCCTTTGTATATAAATTATTCAGACTTTAGTATTTGGATTAGATATTGTTATCCGATCTTGTTTAGAGGCTCCAGACTCGTGACCCTAGATCTTTGGGTGGTTATTCGGTTTAGCTTTATTCTTGAAATAATATCCAGGTAATTGATTTGAGCTTTATGCTCGGGTGAGAGTGTAAATGGTCGGGCTTGCCTAGCAGGTGTGTTGGGCGCCATCACGACCGGGATTTGGGTCGTGACAAGTTGGTATCAGAGCCTAGGTTACTAGGCCCATGAGTCTTGAGCCGGTTGGTAGAGTCTTGTGGATCGGTACGGGGACGCCTGTACTTATCCTCGGGAGGCTGCAAACCTTTAGGAAACACTTCACATTTCTTGGAATTCTTATCGTGCGTACTTGATTCAGCTTGAGATATAATATTTGAAATTCCTTCCACACGCTTGTGTACGTATCGACCGCTCAGTAATATGATTGCTTTGATGGTTGTGGTTCCCCGATCAAGGGACGAGATATAATCTCTGTGAGTTCATGTTGGGCCAGTCGGGAGGACTCGAGGCTAGATCTGTGTCTATGACTTGAGCACCTTGGTGCTGATTTTACAAACTAGTATTATGAAATTTCGTGTGATCGGTATTGTTCTTAAATGTGGAAATGGCAGCTTAATAATGTACGAGCTGTCAGATGTTAGATCCTTATTGTAATCTGTTGTGTAGCCCCGAGCTATGGGCGTGGTGAATATTTATCATATCTCTTAGTTGGAAGGTAAAGTGCCTTACGTGTAGTAAAACGAGTTTAGATACAGGAAGACTAAAGTGATTATGCTATGTATATCCTGGTGGAAGGTGTTGTACTGAAATACTAGATTGATGCAAAGTAGGTGGGTGGATTCGGATGTGTAATTGAAGGGTATTTGATATGTGTTATGATGCGAACAGGTGTAGCGCAGGTTCGGGTATAAATTGTGATAATATAATTCGTATAGTATTAAGATTTAATATTGTTGAAATACATTGTGATGTCTTGTTGAGTTGTGGATGTATTGTTAGAATGGTTTGGTGATTCTCTGGCAGGTGGATAGGCCAAATTACAAAGGAAACTCTGTCGAAATTTTTGAAAAATTTGGGATGTAGAAAAATATTTCTGCCACCTAGAGAGTAGGCTTAAATGTTGAGTGTGAATAAATGCAAGAATTGTAGAAGAGTTAAGGTCTCTGATGATTCGAGTCTCTGTCAAGCTTGTAAATGACTTGTTTAATCTCACGATAACATTGTGGCATCATTTGAGTAAGAATGACATAGGTGGCTAAAAATGTTTCGATGTATGGCTCCGAGCCAAGTTGGGGAGGTTTCTATTGATTAACTAATTGCACTGTTGTGTGCTATGTTGGTGCTGTCTCTAGGTATGTTGGGAAAATTCTGATAGAGGTTATGGTGTTTCATAGATGTGAAGAAATCCTAGGATGATTTGAACTGATGTCGGTAAGGAATGTTCGGTGTATAGAAAAGAGAGATAGCTAAATGCAGCTATATGTAATCATGTTCTGCGATGTCAGAGTTATAACAAGTCATGAGTGGTTCTGTTCAATAAGACAACTGAATTATAATTGAATAAGGGTGAATGATGCTCGAGAATAGCCTTGCGGTGTTCAGGACTTTCCTTGTAATGGTTAGGTCTCTTAAGATTGTGTATGTGGCTAAAGACGGTGGTTTCGTTAGAAGGGATCAAGACTTGTGTAATGATATGTGAATGATGAGATTCTATGTATATATATTGGAGAGTAATGATAACGAATTCAAAAATCGCAAGAAGTTCTTCAAAATAAAGTATCGTAGAATGTGATAATTCTAGGAAACATTGAGAGAGTATTCAGTGGCCTGTGAGCCTTAGACCGTGTATTCTTGTGTATGAGTCTCGTGTGGTAACATGAGTTGAAATAATGTATTGCTATAGTAAAGGAGAATACTAAGTTAAAGAGGATTCAGAAAGGAAATTGAGTAAATGGAGCAACTTGTTAAAAAACTGAAACGGTATGATAAGGATACGATTGATTCCTGGTATGTGTACGAAGTAATGAGTCTTATAGATATTGTGCAACAAAGCTCCTGAGTGCTGGCAGTTGCGTAGCTCGATGTGGGTAGGAGGACTCAGTCCTGGCAGTTAAACTTACGCAATGAATTGGAAGAAAGAGTTTGTGATGTGTTCTACCGTGGTTTGAAAGTGAGTATATTCATGTTGGTATGCGAAGCTGGGAATGTGTAATGAGTTTTCTTCTACATGGAATCATGAGAGTCCTTGACTAGTTGAGTGCGTTGATGTTTGTGGCGCAGAAAAGGGATAGAAGTTTCCATGTTATCTTAGTGTGGTATGGTATATGCAATGTGTTATGGAAAGTTGATAATGGCATGTTCAAGGTTTTGAGATCAGTTCATAATATACGGGAAGTCATTAAAAAAAATTAATGAGCAGCACGGGCAGCTGCAGGTAATTTAAGAATCGATCTTTCTGGTGATTAAGGAAAAAAAATGATACTGCTATTCTAGTGATTTGGCAAGGTATATGGTCAAAAAGGGACAAGGTGCTGTAAACTAATAATATCTAGTGGTATGGTGGTATTCTCTTGTTGGATCAATGGTGATGATTGAATTGTTGATGGCAGAGGGAAAATTTCTGAATGACTTTCGTGGTATGAATGGATGATTGATGTGTGTTAAGTATTCGTACAGTGGAATGTGGGATCAGGCATAGTGAATCATGTGTTATATAGGTAATGGAGACTAGAAGTTCTCGTAATCTGCCTATGCAGTGGTTGTATATCGGGGTATCGGCATCATTTAGCGATTATCGAAAATTAGAAGCCCGAGTGGCTCTCCCTCAGCTTGATATGATGAATTTGGGTTATGAGACTTGAGTGTAGACTGGTTGTCATACGTCAGGTTGCCTAGACTAATGGGGTAGTTGTACCCAGGACCAGCGGACGGCTGGTAGGTATTGTGTTGACAGTGGGGCCTTCGTGGCGGATATCAGTGCATAAGCTTCTACCATTAATTTAGTTCCGGTATTGGGGAACTTTGTCGGATGCGTATCTTGTGGCCGAGCTTGAGGTTATATATGTTTGTTGTAATGAGCAATCTGACTCGATGTGCATTTCTTTTTGCGAGAGTTTTGCGTGGATCGGGTGGCACGCCGCCACAGGTATGGTATCTGGATCGGGTGGCACGCCGCCACGGGTATGTCATTTTGAGCAGGTCGCATGCCGCAACCGTGTTATATGGAGCATAGTTTTTCCTATAGGTTACCTTGTGTAATATACTTCTTAGTCTATGAGAAAAGTCAGTATTGGGTGTCGCTCGTCGAATGGCGCATCAGTTGTGTCCTTACAAGAGTTGATGGCGTATATTGATTATTTCACCATGGGTGAGATTGATTGTTTGAGTTCAGACCTAGATCTGTGTGTGGCTGACTGTTTTGAGCATGATGAGATGACTTGAGGTGCTTCATGGGTAATAGTGTTTGGATGGAACCATAAGTTGTGGCAAAGCCATATGATGTTATGACTTTTCGAGGAGAGTTCAGGTACTCTATTTCTGTAATATGAGACGGGATCTCAGTCCTATGTTATGATGGTACGGAGGAATTAAATTACAGCTATTGTGTTTGAGTTAGTTGTCATGAATTGAGTATGTTCAGTCGTTTCCTATTTGAGCATGTGTTGTGCTCGTCGTGGCTTAGGCCGGTGTGGAGGTGTCATATCACCAATGCGGTGTGTTATAATTGAAATGATCGTTGGAGCCGTTAAAGAGTGCGGGCATTTGCGGTTTAAGCTGATTAGAAAGGTAACATCGAGGTTTGGCTCCGAAATCTATTGTGGTATCAGTTATAAGGGAAATGGACTCGCGAATGGATTACCTGAGAGATGGATTCACTATATCGCATGTTTTAGCTGTCGTGGGCAGGGTATGAAGGTGTTGGAATAAGACTTTAGCTAATGAAAAAGGTTTTTCAGTTAGTATTTGGTTATTTTGGGAAATTGTTGTGATTAGAGGGCACCTTCTCGAGTGAATGGGTTGTTTGGTACACCGTAAAATCTCACCCGTAGTGGCGAGTATGGGCTAGTACAGTTGGTTCGGGTGTATTCTGAGTATAGACGTGGGAGTCGGATTTGGTATATGATTTTGGAAAGTGCAATTCGGTCTTTGGTTCAGATGGACTGCGGAAGTTCAGCTATATTATGTTATCGGACTTATGATTGATAGGGTGATGTGGTACCAACCCGAATATATGCTTAGCAAGGTCATTCAGCTATTGGGTTGCTTCTAGTACATCTCTGGGTGCGCTCGAGGACGAGCGTTTATTTAAGTTGGGGAGAATGTAACGACCCGGCCCGTCGTTACGGGAATTACCACCCCGTTACCTTGCATTTACATATTTTATGCTTTTATATCAGTATTAGAGTATATAGGGTGAGTTAGGAGTAATTCGGGTTGAAAATGAAACAAGTAGCATGTTTGAAGGAAGCTTAAATATGGGAAGTCAACCTAGAGTTGACTATTGAGTTAGAGTGCTCGGAATTGACTAGTTTTGGGGGATCATTTATGACTTAGGGGAGCAATCGGAATCGAATTCGGAGGTCCGGTGTAGTTTTAGGCTTGAATTGGCGAAGGCTGCATTTTGGCGAAAACCGAATGGTAGGTGAGATTTCGATCCGGGGATCGGAATGGATTTATGACAATTTCTGTAGCTTCATTATGTGATTTTGGATATGTCTGCAAATTTTCAGGTCATTCGGACGTCGGTGATCGGGTTTTGGATTGAATGTTAGTTTCGAAAGTTTTGAAGAAACTTAGGCTTGAATCCGTGTGTAAATGGTGATTTTGATGTTTAGGATGGTGTTTATATGATTGGAACAAGTCTGTATCATGTTTTGGAGTATGTTGGTGATTTTCTTTGGGGTCCCGAGGGCCTCGGGATGATTTCAGGCCATCAACCGGGCATTTTAAACTTGGAAAAACCTGCAGAAAATTTGCAGGTCTGTGCAGCAAGAATTAAGCCTTCGCGTTCGCGTGAAGGCAGTCACGTTCGCGAAGGCCAGGTAGGCTAAAGCATCGCGTTCGCGAGCAGGGCATCGCGTTCCCGTAGGCCATGTGGGGTGAAGCTTCGCGTTCGCGTGACTGGGAGACGCGATCGCGTAGAAGGAAAGGGGAGAGCTTCGCGTTCGCGTGGGATTATACGCGTTCGCGTAGAAGAAGAACCCGGTGGCTGGGAGATTGTACATCACGAACGCGTTCTGGAGCGTCGCATTCGCGAAGGGTAAACTGGAGCTGAGCATCGCGAACGCGTGAAGACCATCGCGAACGCGTAGAGTTAAATGGTCTGGCAGTGAAGTTAAATTGCAGAACAGAGGGCTCACGGGTTCATTCACCCGAAACATAATTTGGAGCCCTAGAGAGAAGAAAACACGGGGAAAACACTGAGATTTCATCGGGTATTCATCGGAGGTAAGATTCTTGACTCAAAAACATAATTTTATGGTAGGATTAACATCAATCTTCATGAATTTGGGTAGAAAATGTGAAGAATTGTGGCCTAGGTATTAAAAACGGGATTTTGAGATTTGACAGGCCATTCGAACTCCGATTTCGATAAATTTTATGTGCACGGACTCGTGGGAGACAAGGATCGCATTGGTATAATTTTCTGAATTTTTTGGACAGCGGGCCCGTGGTCGATTTTTACCAACTTAGCGTAATTATGAGTTTTTCAGGTAAATTGAATTGGGTTATGTTTCTTTGACCCGTATTTGATATAATTGTTATGGTTTGAATAGATTCTACGCACGTGGAGGCGAAATTCAAAGGAAAGGCATTGCGGACGAGTCTACGACTGGCTAGAGGTGAGTAGTTTGTGTATATGGTAGCCTGAGGGTACGAAACCCCGGCTTAGCACATTGAGACGCTAGTAGGGCGTGGCTCGCACCCCTTGGCAGGTGTGGGATTGATTGTGACTGGGATTGAGACTTGGTCCATCCCAGATATCGATAATATGCTATTAGTGATGGAAATACACTGTGTTTGACATATTTGTGGGCTGTAAGCCTTGTTTGGGGCCTTGTGCCGACCTGTAGTATCCTTAGGGGATAGTATTTATGTGATAGCTATACTTGCTTAATCACCGATCTCAGTCCCGGAAATTGAAATCACAGTATTGAAATGCTAAGTCACCGGCTTTTGCAAATTAAATAAAAGTTAAAGTATTTTTCATAAATTATTAACTGGAAATTGGAATTAAGAAAAATGAACTGCTTTGTGACTTATCTGATTATTGCAGTTATTATGATACGAGGATCGGGCTGCACGCCCCAGCGGTATTTGCGTTTGGGCTGTAGGAGCCCCTCCGGAGTCTGTACACACCCCTAGTGAGCGCCGTCGACGTTAAATGGATCGAGCTACATGCCGTAGCGATTATGTACATTGCATTGCATCTTTATTTGTTAAATTATTCTATGGTAGCTATATTGTACTGTTAATGCTAGTTCGTAGGAGATTCGGACTGTAGTTTTGCTTCATATTGTGGTATTCTGTGGATTTCCTACTTTCAGCTGCTTTTATATATTTCTTACTCACTGAGTACTTAGTACTCACCCCTACTCCCTGCACCTTTGTGTGCAGATTCAAGTACACGGGAGGGATAGACGAGCACTCCAGCTTTTATCAGTATTTATCCGAGTTGCTGAGGTAGCTGCTGGCGTTCGCAGGACCTGGCTTCTCTTCTTATTCTAGTTTTCCTCTGTATATACATTATTCATACTTGAGTATTTGGTTTAGATATTGTTATCCGATCATGTTTAGAGGCTCTAGACTCGTGACCCTAGATCTTTGGGTGGTTATTCAGCTTAGCTTTATTGTTGAAATAATATCCAGGTAATTGATTTGAGCTTCATGCTCGGGTGAGAGTGTAAATGGTTGGTCTTGCCTAGCAGGTGTGTTGGGCGCCATCACGACCGGGATGTGGGTCGTGACAGAAACCTTGCCGGTGGTTCAACACTAGTCGTCTTCTCCACACCCCTGAACCCTTTTCTCCTCATCTTTCACCCTATCACCATAACCAAAAACCACCATATCATCTCAAATCTAGAAAAATGGTTCACTGGAACCCTAGCTAGCGACCATCACCCTTTGAACCACCTTCCATGAGTAACACCCCTAAACCACCTTGAACCCCTCTTTCACCCCGTTCACTTGTTTTCCCTTGAATATAAGCCCAACTCCTCGAATCTTAAAAAGTATTCTGCCGAAACCCTACTCCGGCGGTTACACCTAAGCCAAAAGCTACCATAATCAAACCCCAGTCCTTTAAACACGATGTTTTACAACAAATAAGACTCCAGGAGTCTGTTTGGAAGTTAAATAGCCAAAGAAAGGCCACAGACTCCGGATAACCGAAATATCAAGTACAATAAAGAAAGATGAAGGAAAAGAAGGAAAAAAAAAGAAAAGGAGAGGAAAACCAACATAAAAAAAGCTAAGTATCCCAAACCCTAGTTTCTCTATTGTGCCTATTGTTTTGTTCAACTTTGTTATTTGTTAGTCCCATGCAATCCTGAAAACTGTTGTGTGCTTAAATTCTTTTTACATGAAACCAACTACGGATTTGCATGATATTTTTCTGATTAAGTCATTAGTTAAAGATGCATGCTTTATATCCATTTAAGTTTCTTACTTGAATAGATCTAATTTTGATTGAATGATTCTGTTAATGGATTCAACCTATATCCAATTTGTCCTCTATGTCCTGTTAATCAAATGTTTAATCATTATGTGGCTAGATCTATAAGATGTTTAATACTTGCTATTAATGCAATGTAATTTTGACTTTTTGACCTTTTCTGAATTTCTAATTTATTAAAAGGGGCTAATTGGTTACTTGGTCGTAATTAGGCCTATGTCTGCAAAGTGGTTATTTTTGTAAAAAGGGTTACTTAGCTTTAGATTGGCTATAATGTAAAGTTTACTTAATTGGGGTTATTTGTTAAATACAATTCTTATTTTGACTGCTCAAGGTCTAATTTACCTAAAGGTTGGTCGGGTAAATACGATAAAGTGGAAGGGATAAGTGGTATTCTGGAAATAATTTGAAAAGTTTAAGGGTATTGAAGGCAAGTCTGCCTGGTTCTTGTGTAATTAGTTAAATAATAATAAAGGGTATCTTAGGTATACCTAAAGGGTAAATAGGTTGAAATCACAAGCAAGTGAGGGTAATAGAGACATTTATGCTTAAATAGAATAATATAGAATACACTAGAACCTTGTAGAAAGGGTTCAATTTTATTCACGGCTAATTTGTGTATACCAAACTGAAAATAATTAGAAAGAGTAGGGGTGGGAAATTTGAATATTAAATTCAAATCTCCCTCCCAATCCTGTTCTATAAGTAGGCCTTCTTAGGCCACCATTTAGGAAGTTCAAAAGTTTTGAAATCTGAAATACACTAAAATTTGGTATTACTACTGTTTCATTCGTTCAATTTGAGTAAAAAACTCTGGGTTTCTGTTGTTTCGATTCCCGTTTAGCATTATTTGGTTGAAATTGTTGGGTCTTCTACTCTGAATCCAAGTATGTTATTGTGTTATATCTTGTGTCTACTGTTGTTATTACTTGGATTTCTGACTGTTGTCGATCTTCTTCTTCTCCTACATCCTAGGACTCATTGATTTTCCTCTCAATTTGACCAGGTACACTACTGACTTTCAAGGATGTTACTAAAGTTCTGAAGAAATGAAATGTGCACTAGTTTTTCTTCTGTATTTGTAGTTCTGTTTTACTTAGAGCTGCAGACTCTTAGAAATTATGTAATTCATTAGGAATTTTATTGTATAACGTGGATTTGGACTGTGAGATTTATGAACTGAACTAGTAATATTGTGGAAGCACTAGCTTAGGAATTAATACAGGAATAACATGGAGCAGCTTAATTTAAAAATGGTCACCTAGATTTATAGGTTTGAGATTAGTTAAATCTAATTGAATGCTTTTGAATTTTCATTTGATTTTCTGAAATTAAGAAGTGAATACGAAATATTAGAGTATTTTCGTTGTTAAGATTTTGAACTAGTAACCGTCAATCAATAATGAGTTGTTAGATACATTTTACTCATAATTCTGTAGTGTTGAATTCGTCTGAATTTCGCATTAAAATTCAAAACCAGATATGAAACACTAATACAATAAAAATGAAGTTCAGAATCTATTCAAAGCATGTCAACTGTATAATTAGCTTAGACATTTTGGAATAACAAATAAAATTAAATAGACTTGAATCTGAATGAATACATATGTCTCAACACAATTTGATTAATACAATTTGATTGCCAAATGTTGATAGATGAAAAAAAATCAACGTTACACTTAGTTGAAATCTGATATTGAAGTGGTAGTGTTCGTATGGTTTGCCTGATAAATGATTAAATTTTGCTTCAAATTTAGCTGTTAATTTTGACGAGTCCAGGCATAGAAAGCTGGATTCAACCATGAAAGCTTCTAAGCCCAAGAGACTTGAATTCACAATTGAGGACTGGGCTTTAAATAGCCTTGTGCACGCCTGTGCACTTCTGATTAATTAGTCCGAATTCCCGAACCAAAAACGTATAGTGGCATGGATCCGAATAAATGATAATGAGAACTCCATAGAAAACTGCATTAACAATTATGTCAATTAAGGGAAAAACAATGATAGAAAACTTAGCACGATCTTGGTTTAACTTTTAAAATACAATGAGATGAACCTCACATAAAATAGACACACGGCGCCCTCAAATAACAATTATGATAATTTAGACATCGGAATGACAATTTAGCTAATTCCACAGTCTTTCCCATAGTAACAAAGAAATAGATACCATTAGACACAATTTCAATATACATTCTCATGAACGGGTGCACATTTATGTGACCAAAATCCTACTCCCAACAAAGTTGAAATGTATCCAAAGCCACAAGCGTACTGGTACTGTGTGGTTAAGGAATGCATTTTCACGACCTTGCAATTCTTAAAATTTTTAAAAGCGGAACACTAATGCAAGTGATTAAAAACATATAATCGGAATCAGATAAAATCAAATTCAATAGTTGAGCGACCGTGCCAGAACCACGGAATTCGGGAGTGCCTAACACCTTCTCCCCGGTTAACAGCATTCCTTATCCGAATTTCTAGTTCGCAGACTGTAACTGAGTCATACTTTCCTCGGTTCAGAATTAAACAGGTGACTTGGGACAACATTATATTCTCAAGTGGCGACTCTGAAAAACTTAAATAACTAATCTCGTTCCGACTGTCCTTAAATTGGAAAAACTCCTCTACATCCTCGTGTGTAAAGAAGTATATAAAAAAGGAGGTGTGACAGCAGTTCATATCTATAAATACCAAGAAAAGAGACCGGCATAGGGGTTCCTCTCCTTCCCCATGGGGACTCTAAAAAAGAAAGAGAAAAACAAGGAGGGAGAATCAGAAATAAACTAGAGAAATGGAAGATCAAAAGAGAATATGAATGTAAGGTTCTGAACCTCCCTATGAGAAGCAGACCACCTTACTACCATCAATAAAATCATCCATATTTTTTATTATTAGAAGAACTACTCTTAATTACCATTTCCCTCATTCGATTCTCAATTTATTACCACATGCTATGATTGGCCCTCAACTTATATATGTTGTGTTGCATTTACAAATTAACTGATAACTTTTGAGCCAAACAATTTGGCACCGTCTTTGGGGATTTCCTAGCAAGCTCACGTAGTTCTTCCTGGAATCAAAAGAAGAAAGGGACACCGGAAAAAGGGAAAAACAACCCAGATAGAGCAAGCATGATCTTTCTCTCTCTCTCCTATTTAATATAATGCGAATGGGAAGAAGAATCTCCCCCACATCAGGGAGGATCCCTACGAAGCATCCCCCACACTTCCCGATGCGGGTCTCGATCCCAATGCCAAGACTCAGGCCATACGCCTTTGCCAACGAATTCAACTATGGTTGAACTAGGACTCGGGCTATGCGCTCTCGCCTCCAAATAATCAAAAAAGTTCAATGACAGTTGAATGACGACTCAGGACATGCACCTTCGCCAGCTAATTCAACTACGGTTGAACTCGAACTCGGGCTATGCACCCTCGCCTCCAAATAATCAGCACAGTTCAAAAATAATTGAACTATGACTCAGGCCATGCGCCTTTGCCAACTAATTCAACTACAGTTGAACTCGGACTCGGGCTATGTGCCCTCGCCCCCAAATAATCAGCAAAGTTCAACGACAGTAGAACTGGGATTCAGGCCATGCGACTATGCTAACTAATTCAACTACGGTTGAACTCGGACTCGGGCTATTCGCCCTCACCTCTAAATAAGCAGCAAAGTTCAATGATAGTTGAACTGGGACTCAGGACATCTTCGCCAACTAATTCAACTACGGTTGAACTCGAACTCGGGCTATGATCCCTCGCCTCCAAATAATCAGCAAAGTTCAATGACAGTTTAACTACGATTCAGGTTATGCACCTTCGCCAACTAATTCAACTACGTTGAACTCGGACTGGGGCTATGCACCCTCACCTCCAAATAATCAGCAAAGTTCCACGACAGTTGAACTGGGACTCAGGCCATGTGTCTTCGCCAACTAATTCAACTACGGTTGAACTTGGAATCGGGCTATGCGCCCTCGCCTCTAAATAATTAGCAAAGTTAAATGATAGTTGAACTGGGATTCAGGCCATGCCCATTCGCCAACTAATTCAACTACGGTTGAACTTTGTCTCGGGCTATGTGCCCTCTCCTCCAAAACCAACAAAGATCAATGACAGTTGAACTGGACTCAGGCCATACGCCTTCGCCAACAATTTGAACTACGGTTGAACTCGAACTCGGGCTATGCGCCCTCGCCTCCAAATAATCAACAAAGTTCAATGACAGTTGAATTGGGACTCAGACTATGCACCTTCGCCAACTAATTCATCTACGGTTGAACTCGGACTCGGGATATGCGCCCTCACCTCCAAATAATCAGCAAAGTTTAATCACAGTTGAACTGGGATTTAGGCCATGCACCTTCACCAACTAATTCAACTACAGTTGAACTTGGACTCGGGCTATGCGCCCTCACCTCCAAATAACCAACAAAGTTCAACGACGGTTGAACTGGGACTCAGGTCATGCGCATTCGCCAACTAATTCAACTACGGTTGAACTCGTACTCCAGGTATACGTCCTCGCCTCCAAATAATCAACAACGTTCAACGACAGTTGAACTGGGACTCAGGCCATGCACCTTCGCCAACTAATTCATCTACGGTTGAACCGGACTCGGGCTATGTGCTCTTACCTTCCCAATAATTTAATGAGTTTAACAACAGTTAAACAGGAATTCAGTTCGCGTGCCTCCGCTGATCAATTCGAGTGTTGTCTAGCCGAAGCCCATATGCAACCCCTCCACCTATAAACTCAGCAAAAAAGCTTATCATATTGAGGCATGGGTCAAGCACCCTCGCCGACCAAGTAAGTACGTCCAACTCTAACTAAAATTAGAGACATGTAAAGTTCGGCCTCGACCGAGCTACTAGGTCGCGTTCTCATCTCCACGACCAATAGCCCGACCGCGCCCGAACTGGGACTAAGGCTAAACGACACCACCCCCAAAAGCATGGCCCGACTTGACCACCCCAGGTCAAGAGGGGAGGAGCCGCCAACGCCCAAAAATTGACACACATACCGTAGTTGAATATCAGAATCAAAATTGTCCCCTCAAATGCGGGCAAAACAAACACTAAAGAAATGACGAAAGGAAAATTCCTTCTTATTCATAAAACAATCACGGGTTGTGCCCGCTTATATCTGGTTGAGTGCCGACCAAATAAAAAAACAAACATAACAAAAAAAAGCAACGGCAACCAACAAGACAACGAACGTCATATGGCAAGGAAAATGAAGAGAAAAAGGAAAAGAGGAAGAATCTATTTTCTAGTTCCATTCCATCTGCACCGTCTGCATTGCCACCTGCATCATCTGCACCGTCACCCATGCCATCCATACCATCACCGGCTCCCCCAAGATCTTGCTAGTACCATCATCAACCCTTTGGCATAGCGGCTTCAAAACCACTTTCCATATAGGCCTACCGAGCCCTTTGGCGGGCCCTCTCAAAAGTGGCTTCAGATACAATGCCGGCCTCGAACAAGTTCTTATATACATCCCGCTGGGCCTCAGCATAGACCCAAATTTTGCGGGTCTGGCCTGAAAAAGCAGACTGTTCCTGGAGGAACCAGTTCTCTTCTTCTAAGATTGTAATCTGCCCCACTGCATCCTGAGCAGCCCGCTCAAGGACACCAATCCGCTCCTCAAGATTTCCCTCCTTGAAAGCAGCAGTGGCCCTTACCAACGACAATTGGGACTCGCCGGTGCAGACAGCCCCTGCAACTCATCAACTCTGGCGGAGGCATCAGCGAATTGGCATTTTAAGGACATGATCTCCCCTTCTAGTGCGGCCACTTTCCCACTCCACTCCGATGTGACTTCCTTCACCTTGGTTAAACACATGCGCTCACACTCAACTGAGGCCCTCCTTCTAGCCTCAATATCCTCATCCTTTTGACGTAACTGATCCTACAAAGCCTCACCCGACCAAGTGCATGTTGCGCTTATAGTTCGCTCATCGCCAACTCTTCAACCAAAGCCCGGCTACGGGGATCATTCCTCGTGTGCACAAGCATCTCCCTCCACCTGTCTCGGTAACGACGACACTTATCAAGCATCCATAAATATACCCCCAAGCGAACATTGGCTTGATGGAGGCTCTCCACCTACAACAAAAAACACTTCAAAATGAGAGACAATGGTTCAGGCAAGAAATACAAACCGGACAAAAGGAAAGCAAATAAGCCTCCATTTTTTAACACTTACCCACATTCCCATCATGGCCACTTCATTCATCAGGCCGACGTCCGTCACTTCCCTCATTGACTCATTCTCTATCAACGAGCACAACTGCCTAAACTGTGACACCATATTCGAGTCCAGTAGCAGTAAATTCGAATCCACGGGAACCTCAATAAGGCGCGGCCTCCCATCTGGGTGGACAGTAGTATTTGTGACGGCCTCTCGAAACATGCGAACATCCTCAGAATCCAAATTCGAGTCAGATCCAGACCTATCTCCTGTAGACCTCCCGGTAGACGTCGACGGGGTACTCGACCCACCAATCTCCACGATCACCTGGGTAGTTTCCCCCATTTTGACCATATGGGTCGAAGACTGGACCGTTGGGGAAGCACTTTCTTCATGATCCAAGCGGACCTGAGCATTATTCGCCCTCGACCCGTCCTCTGGGGTACGCGCCGCAGCCGTACCCTCTCCCGCCTTCGAAGGAGGAGAATGCACATTAATTATGATGGGAGGCACAAACACGGCCACCACGGGAGGATCCACAGTAAATGCAACCATACGCCTAATCAAGGGCCTATACTCCTCTTCGCACGAGGACGAGCCATATCGAGGGCGAACGACCCCCGATGGACCTTCATCCCGAAATAAGGGTCGAGAAGGAGAAGGAGTCGAAAAAAATTCAACCAAGGCGGTCCTCGATAAGTGGAATGGCACCGGTACCATAAAG
The DNA here is from genome assembly GCA_032618575.1 of Nicotiana noctiflora. Taxonomy (NCBI): domain Eukaryota; kingdom Viridiplantae; phylum Streptophyta; class Magnoliopsida; order Solanales; family Solanaceae; genus Nicotiana; species Nicotiana noctiflora. The sequence continues at coordinate 160,296 of JASVEL010001716.1, forward strand.
AATCTATCAATAGAACCCGGATGCCGAAAGGACAATTGAGAGTTCATATAGAGATAAATTTTGAGCAAAATTACCCTTAGAAATTCAAAAATATTCCAGATTCCAGCATATGAGATTCCAATTAAAAATTTTTACATATGAAATTCTAGCATAATGTGCTAGAGTTACAATACACGCATGAGCTTCAAAATCCAGCATATATATTATGTTGGTACTTTTCGCGTTTTAGTTAAAATAGTGGCTATTTTTAAATGACTCTGCAAATTCTAGCTATTTTTCAATTACCATTCCAAAAAATGACTAGCCCATGTTATTTTTACTGAAAAAATGGTAAGATAATATAGTCACCGACCCGAAATTCCCACCAACGAGATCGTGATGGAGCCTAACATCACACTCGCTAGGCAGGCCAATGTTTTATTGACCATTTTCCTCTGCATTTCATTGATTAAAATTTTACAAGCCAGGACAATAGAATTAAATGCGGAAGTAAGTGAATAGCCTCATTGTATATATATTATTACCAATATCATAGCTATTATTACCCATAATCTAGTGTCATAACTCACGAATATACTAGGATTTTATACAAACATCAGTCTGAAAGAAATTATAACTGTTTTGAAACGAAGGAAAGCAGTAATGTAGAAATGTAGAAGGTATTCTAGGGCCTGCGGATGCCAACAAGACTACATTGGCATCCAAATTGTGAACTTGCAGCCAATCTCTCAATTACCACTACCTGCTCTGAAATCTGCACAGAAAGTGCAGAGTGCAGCATTAGTACAACTGACCCAATGTACTAGTAAGTGTCAAGCCTAATCCCGATGAGGTAGTGACGAGGCTACGTAGGGAAATTATTATATAACATGCATACAGTGTAAAATAAAATCAAAAAGAAGGACGGAACAAAAAAGTAGTAACTTGCAAGGAATGAATATAGAACTCAATTATCTCATCAGAACGCAGCAATAACCAATCCTTAAGTAAAATGCAAACTATAGAATAACTTCACAGTAGAAAAAAGATACATAAACATATAAACTAATGCAACGTGCATCCCGATCCCACCATATAATCAATGTCAACATGAACATTTCCTTTATTACTCCATATCGATCCACCCTTATTTCTTATGTTGCGGCGTGAAACCCAATCCCATCGTACAATAGTAATTCACCCTTATTTTTCCTCAATTTTTCACCCTTACTACACTTGATGCGGCGCATGACCAATCCACCATATAATAAGATTTCACCATTATTCCTCCTCAATATATCACCATTATTCCTCCCGTTGCAACGTGCAATCCGATCCCACCATATCAGTATCAATCATACAATAAGAACAGGAATTTCACAATTTAGCTCAAAACCCTTAACAATATTTAAACCTTAAACTAAAGGAAACGAAAAGTTTACAGTTATGAAACTTTACTCAAATTGTAACACTTGGCAAAACCAATCCAAGATATACCATAAAGCACCTATAATTGACCTGAGCCAATAATATGTGTTAATAAAACTACAGAATAGCTAATATCTTCAACAATGAAAAACAATGTCTGAAAAGTAGCAATTAAGCATGGAAATACCAGTGAAACAAGTAGCAGTTAAGGCAGGAACCAATTTATTATGAACCAGAAGAAAACAGGAAAAATAGATAAATTGGCGGCGTATAGGTACTCGTCACCTCACCTATACGCTGCGCACATGGATTTTCACATAGCAATTATGTCGAGGATCCTTAATCCCTTGAGTCTAAGTTAAACACAACACTTACCTCGATCCACAAGACATTCACTGCTTAATTATCGATTTTCCTCTAGTTTTCACCTCCGAACCACTCATATCAAGTCATATTTAACTTAATAACATCAATTATCGCTAAATAAATCAATTCCAATACATAGTTATATGTTTTCAAATATTTCCCTCAAAAAGGACTGTCCCCCGGCCTGCTTGGTCAAAATCCAAACTTCGGACCAAAACTTGATTACTCATTGACTCTAGAGCCCGGATATATAATAGGTTTTGGAATCCGACCTCAAATCCACAAATTTTGAAATCCCTAATTTCTACCCAAAAACCCTCAATTTCACCATGAAAACCTCAGATTCTTGGTTGAAATCTTGTAAAATGAAGTGAAAGATTGAAATAAACTTGTTAGGAATCACTTACCTTTGATTTGGAGTAGAAATAGTCTTTCATAAATCGCCTAAAGGGATTGTTACATTAGGAAGTTTTGGAAAATAAGAAAAATCTCGTCTAAGTCAAGACTTATCAGCTCCAGGTGTCGCATTTGCGACCCGGGCTTGACATTGGCAAAGCTCGCAAATATGAACTCCTCGCATTCCTGCAGCCTTCGCAAATGTGAACAGCCTGTCGCAAATGCGAACTTGGACTTCCACAAATGCGGACCTATTCCTCGCAAATGCGAGATCTGCATACCCGAAGCATACCAGCTATGTTTTCTAAGTTTATTTCACTCCGTAGCCTATCCGAAACTCACCTGAGCCCTCGGGGATCTAAACCAAACATGCATCCAAGTCATAAAAAATCATACAAACTTGCTCATGCGAAAAAATCACCAAAATAACATCTAGAACTACGTATTTGCACAAAAACATATGAAATTCCTAAGAACGCTTTGAAATTCCTATTTTCACAATCGGACGCCCGAATCACATCGAGTAAGTTCCATTTCTCACCAAATCTTACAAATAAGGTAAAAATATTATTTTGGACCTATACCAGGTTCCAGAATCAAAATACGGGCCCGATATCAATAAGATCAAACATTAACCAAACTCTTAAAACCATTTGATTTTAATTCTTACAATTTTCATAAAAAAATTATTTTTCAGGCTAGGGATCTCTGAATTCGATTCCAGGTAAACGTGCAGGTCCCATAATGCCCTTCTTTCCAAACCTCGTAATCCCTTCATGGGTGACATGCGAAACAACAGTCTCTCTCCGATCATGAATGCCATATCACGAACATTACAGTTGGCAAACTAATTTGCATGGACTAAGCTGTACGAAGTCTATCCTGAATGATCTTAACCATATCCAAGGAATGTTGTACCATATCTATACCTAATAACCAAGCTTGCCCCGGCTCAAACCACCCAACCGGTGATCAACATTGTCTAACATATAATGCTACATAGGGAGCCATCTGGATGCTCGAATGATAGTTGTTGTTGTAGGCAAACTCCTCTAATAGTAAGAACTGATCCATAGAACCTCCAAAGTTAATGACACAGGCACGGAGCATATCCTCCAAGATCTTAACAGTACGCTTAGACTAAGGATGAAATGTTATGCTTAACTCGACCCGCGTTCCCAACTCACGTTGTACTGCCCTCCAAAAATACGAGGTAAACTGTGTACCTCGATCAGAAATGATAGACATGAGTACACCATGAAGAAGAATGATCTCACAGATATAAATCTCTACCAATTGCTCCAAAGAATAGGAAACTATAACATGAATGAAATGCAGTGACTTAGTCAGTCTATCCATAATAATCCAGAATGCATCAAACTACCTCTAAGTCCATGGGAGTCCTACAATGAAATTCATAATGATACGCTCCCACTTCCACTTAGTAATCTCTATATTCTGAAGGAAACCACCAGTTCTCTGATACTCGTACTTTACTTGCTTAAAATTTAGACACTGCTCTACATATGCAATAATATCCTTCTTCATCCTCCTCCACCAATAATATTGTCGCAAGTTTTGATACATCTTGGCAGTGCTCGAATGAATAGAATATCTGGAAATGTGAGCCTCCTCTAGAATCAACGTACGAAGTCTATCCATATTAGGCACACAAACACGACCTTAAACCCTTACAACTCCATCATCTCTAATCGTACCTTGCTTGGCATCACCGTGACGCACTGTGTCCCTAAGGACAAACAAATGAGGGCTATCATATTGTCGCTCCCTGATATGCTCAAACAAGAAAGACCGAGTGACTGTGCAAGCTAAAACACGACTGGCTTAGAAATATCCAACCTCACGAACTGATTGGCTAAGGCCTAAACATCTAATGCATACGGTCTCTCACCGACTGGAATGTATGCAAGGCTGCTTATACTACCTTACTTCTTACTCAAAGCATCAGACACCACATTGGCCTTCCTGGGATGATACAAGATAGTGATATCATAGTTTTCCAATAGATCTAACCACCTTCTGTGACGACCCAAAGGGTCATCACTTATTTAATTAATCATTTCGAGCTTCGGAGGCCTTGAAAACCTCATTCTATGTTGCCTCGATTTACGTGCATGATCCGAGCATGTAGCCGGAAAGATTTTGTGATAGAAAATATGAATTCTATGAGAAATTTGGATAAAAATGATATTAATATTGATATGGTTGACTTCGGTCAACATTTTTGGTAAACGGATCCGGACCCGAGATTTGATGGTCCCGAGAGGTTCGTAGGAAAATATGGGACTTGGACATGCGTCCGGAGTCGAATTCTGAGGCCTAGAGTCCAAGTTATGAATTTTTATGTGAAATTGTTTTTGATGCAATTATTAAAGGAAATAAATTAATTGACCTTGGTATCGGGCTCGTATTTTGGTTCCGACGCCCGGTACAAGTCTTAAATATTATATATGTGATTTCTGTAAAGTTTGGTGACATTTGGATGTCGTTTGAGAGGTTTTGGACCTCGAGTCCCAAGTTTGAAAGTTTTGAAAACTAAAGGTATGAAAATCATGCATTTGAGGCTTGATTTGATGAAAACGAGGTGATATTGGCGATGTGATCGCACGAACAAGTTCATAATGTGTTTTTGAGGTTATGTGCATATTTGGTTTGGAGCCCCGAGGGCTCGGGTGAACTTTGGATAGGCCACGAGGTCAATTTTTCATGTTAGAAGTTTCTGTCTGCAACTAGTCTGCAGAGTTCGCAAATGCGAACAATAGTTCGCAAATGCGAACTCCCCACTATTCTGCAGAGTTCGCAAATGCGAACAATAGTTCGCAAATGCGAACTCCCTCCTATTGTGCCTGAGTTCGCAAATGCGAACAATAGTTCGCAAATGCGAACTTGACCCTACTGTGCTTGTGTTCGCAAATGCGAGCTATAGTTCGCAAATGCGAATTGGCCACTATTCTGCCTGGGTTCGCAAATGCGAACAATAGTTCGCAAATGCGAACCTCCCCATATTTAGCCTGTGTTCGCAATTGCGAACAATAGTTCGCAAATGCGAACTTCCCAGTTTTCCCTTGGCTTCGCAAATGCGAAGAAAAGTTCGCAAATGCGAACTTCCCACCCTTAGCTTATTTTTCAAACTCCAGAAATTGGTCGGGGTTCGCAATTGCGAACCCATGTTCGCAAATGCGAACACAGAGACCTGAAAAACACGAATTTCAGTTATTTCTTCACATTTTACAAAACCAAAACACCCATTTGCGATTCTTCAAGGATTTCTTCTTCATCAAAACGATTGTAAGTCACTTTTTACTTAATTCTTTCAATTCCTAACATCATTAAAAATGTTTTTCATAAGAAATCAAAGATTTTCATGGTAAAATTCTTGTTTTTGTTAGAAAATAAGGTTTTTCATAAATTGGGGAATTGGACCTCGAATTGAGGTCCGATTTTGAAACAAATTATATATATGAACTCATGGGGGAATGGGTAACCGGATTTTGGTCCTAACCCCGAATTCCGACCATGTGGGCCCGGGGTTGAAATTCACTATTCATGGCAGAATGTTGTAAAAGTAGTATTTGGTATTAGGAATTAGTTCGTTGAGTAGAATTGATGATATTAAATCAATTGTGTATAGATACGGTTGGATTGGAGCCAAATTGAAAGAAAAGACATTTCCACGGAGTGAATTGTTCATAAGCATTCGAGGTAAGTGTTTGTTCTATCCTAGCTTGAGGGAATAGGATTATGTGTTATGTGTTATGTGATCGAGTGCGGTGTATGGGCCGTGGTGACGAGCATCCATACACTAGCGTCTAGTATGACCGTGAGTCGTTGGAAAATAATTATTTTGAGATATATTATAGATGAATTGTTATTGTCCTCCCTTATTGGGACTTGTTGTGAAGATAAACATTGATTGCCCTTGATGGGACGGTTTATGAATTACTATTTCCTCTTTGCCCTTAACTCTGTGATTGTTATTTGGGTGAGGAAGAGTGATAATGCACGAAGGGTGATGCCGTGCCATGTTTATTTATTTATGCACGAAGGTTAATGCCGTGCCATGTTTATTTATTTATGCACGAAGGTTAATGCCGTGCCCTATTATTGATTATGCACGAAGGATCATGCGCCGTGCCCTATTATTGATTATGCACAAAGGATCATGCCGTGCCCTATTATTGATTATGCACGAAGGATCATGCCGTGCCCTGTTATTGAACCATGTACGAAGGATCATGCCGTACTATGGATGTGAGGATGAGAGTAAAAGCACGAAGGGTGATGCCGTGCAACCATTTATCATTCCTTGACTTGATATTACTTGTTTTTCCATTATATTTTATTTTGAGTGATGTCGTGCAACCATTTATCATTCCTTGACTTGATATTACTTGTTTTTCCATTATATTTTATTTGAGTGATGTCGTGCAACCATTTATCATTTCTTGACTTGATACTACTTGTGTTTCCATTATATCTTGTTTTCCTTGTGAACTTATTAACTGTTGTTAATTGTTGAATTCTTTGAAATATTCCTTATTGTGTTATTACTTGGTTAATTCTTGTTATTGGTGGTAATATATATATTAAAGAATTGGGATCGGGTGGTACGCCTACCATAAGATATAATTATTGATACAATGAGATCGGGTGGTATGTCTACCACAAGATAATATTTATTGATACAAATGGGAGCGGGTGGTACGCCTACCACGAGATATGAAAAGGAAAATAAAGAATTGATACACGAAAGTAAGATTTAATTCCGTGGATTAGATTAATCTGGACATTATGAGTTTATTGATTGTTATTGCAGAGTAGAGTATTTCCTTATAAATGTTTATGTACATATATATATATATATATATTGCAACTGTACAGGTTTATGTGGGTGTCTGGTCCTAGGCTTGTCACTACTTCGCCGGGATAGGCCAGGCACTTACCAGCACATGGGGTCGGTTGTGCTGATACTACACTCTGCGCTCTTTTTGCGCAGATACAGGTTACGGACAGCAGGCGTCCGCAGGCCCGGCGTCTCTTTCTTTATCTATATTATTAGCTGGAGTCTCTTTGTTCCGAGACAAATAGAATTGTGTTATATTTCTTCAAACTTTTATGTGTAGTATTCCATAGTAGTTTGTGAGTTGGTGACTCCACGTCTTGGGTAGAGGATTTCAGTATGATTTTCACCTTGTGATTTGTTATTTCCATTTCGATAAAGTATTCCGCATTTATTTGATTAAAATTGTGTTAAAAACAGGATAGTATGAATACAGTGGCTTGCCTAGCTACCACGAGTAGGCGCCATCACGATCCCGATGTTGGGGGAAAATCCGGGTCGTGACAAGTTGGTATCAGAGCTCTAGGTTACATAGGTCTCACCACTCACGAACAAGCTTAGTAGAGTTTGAGAGGTAGGTACGGAGACGTCCGTACTTGTCCTCCAGAGTCTATTGAGTTAGGAAAGAGTCTCTCATTTGTTCTTTCTTGTCGTGCGACTTGTTCCTCAAATACCGATTGAATTTCTATTCTGTCCTTTCGCAGATGGTAAGGACACGCGCTTCTTCGTCCGCTGACCAGCAGCCCGAGCCCCATGCAGCTCCTGTGAGGGGCAGGGGCCAAGGCCGTATTAGAGGCCGTGGTAGGGGTAGAGCTCAGCCCCAGGCAGCTACTCCAGATGTGGAGCCTCATATTGAGATTGACGAGGAGGTTCAAGTTCCAGCAGCTCCAGTGGGCCCAGCTCAGGTCCCAGGAGAGGCTTTAATTACCCCAGATCTCCGGGATGCTTTGGTCAGAATAGCGGGATTCATGGACAGCATTGCCAGAGCGGGTTTATTATCAGTTGCCCCAGCTACTTCTCAGGCTGGAGGAGGGGCCCAGACTCCTATTGCTCATACTCCGGAGCCAGTAGCTCCTCAGCCTCGAGGCACCAGTAATTCAGCCAACTGTGGCCACTCAGTCAGGTACCACAGCTCATGCCGGTGATGGAACGGCCATGACTTCTGATTTGTTATGGAGGCTTGATCGGTTCTCCAAGCTATTTACCACTACATTCGGTGGAGCCGCATCAGAGGATCCTCATGACTTCTTATTCAGTTGCCATGAGATTCTCAAGACTATGGGGATCGTAGAGACAAACGGAGTTGACTTTTGTACCTTCAGACTTGCAGGATCCGCCAAGACTTGGTGGAGAGATTATTGCTTGACTCGACCAGCAGGGTCCCCAGCTTTATCATGGGACCAGTTTGCGAAACTATTTATGGAGAATTTTCTCCCTGCTACTCAGAGGGATGTACTTCGGAGGCAGTTTGAGCGCCTCCATCAGGGCACTATGACAGTTACACGGTATGAGACGAGATTTATCGACTTGGCTCGTCATGCAGTGGTGATACTTCCCACGGAGCGGGAGAGGGTCCGCAGATTTATAGATGGGCTTAATCAGCCGATTAGACCCCAGATGGCTATGGGCGTGGGGAGTGACATATCATTTCAGGAGGCAGCCAATGCAGCACGCAGAGTTGAGATGGCTCTTGCTAGGGGAGGCGGTTATTCTTCAGATAAGAGGCCTCGTCATTCAGGTAGATTTGGTGGTTCTTCCTCTGGTAGCAGAGAATCCTTTGATAGAGGCCAGTCCTCCAGGCCTTTTCATTCCGCCCTTCAGGCTTCACAGGGTGGACCAAGTGATCGCAGTTCTCGTGGGCATCATTCGGACCAGCTTTCCTATTAATGCTCAGCCTCTTCACAGTGTTCGTGGAGGCCATTCAGGTCGTCAGGGCCAGCAGCCCTATCAGTCTAAGAGTTGCTACGGTTGTGGCGACCCAGGTCATTTTATCAGGAATTGCCCTATAGCAGCGGGCAACTCTCAGCAGCGAGGTCATCGTCCTATGATTCAGGCCCCAGCTGACCCTCAGCCTGCCCAGCCAGCCAGAGGCGGGGGTAGATATTATAGAGGTGGAGGTCGAGACCGTAGAGGTGGAGACCGTCCAGCCGGAGGTAGAGGTCAGCCAGTTGATGGTCGTCCTAGAGACGCAGCTCAGAGGGGAGGTGCAGATCCCCGATTCTATGCTTTACCAGCCAGGCCAGAGGCAGAGGCATCAGATGCTGTGATTACAGGTACTATTCTTGTGTGTGGCAGAGGTGCTTCAGTATTATTTGACCCTGGATCTACATATTCCTATGTGTCTTCCTACTTCGCACCGTATTTGGCTGTGCCCAGCTATGCTCTGGATATTCCAGTTTATGTGGCTACGCCAGTGGGTGACTCTATTGTAGTCGATCGGGTGCATCGTTCGTGCGTAGTTATATTTGGGGGTCTTGAGACCCGTGTTGATCCGTTGCTCTTGGATATGGTAGATTTTGATGTCATATTGGGGATGGACTGGTTGTCCCCATACCATGCTATTCTTGATTGTCATGCTAAGACTGTCACCTTAGCCTTGCCAGAATCACCCCGATTAGAGTGGAAGGGTACCTCAAGCCACTCCGTTCGCACCGTTATTTCTTATGTTAAGGCTCGACGTATGGTCGAGAAGGGGTGTCTAGCTTATTTGGCTTATGTTCGTGATTCCAGCGCAGAAGTTCCTTCCATTGATTCAGTCCCTATTGCACGGGAGTTTCCTGAGGTTTTTCCTTCAGACCTGCCGGGCATGCCACCCGACAGGGATATTGATTTCTGTATTGATCTGGCACCGGGTACTCAGCCCATCTCTATTCCACCCATCGTATGGCCCCGCCGGAACTAAAAGAGTTGAAAGATCAGTTGCAGGACCTTCTTGAGAAGGGCTTTATCAGGCCCAGTGTTTCCCCCTGGGGAGCACCTGTGTTATTTGTAAAGAAGAAGGATGGCTCGATGCGGATGTGTCTTGATTACCGGCAGTTAAACAAGGTGACTATCAAAAATAAATATCCACTGCCGAGGATTGCTGATTTGTTTGACCAGCTCCAAGGAGCGAGGGTATTCTCTAAGATAGACTTGAGGTCAGGCTACCATCAGCTAAAGATCAGGGCGGCTGACATTCTTAAGACAGCCTTTCGCTCTAGATATGGGCATTATGAGTTCTTGGTCATGTCCTTCGGGCTGACCAATGCCCCAGCAGCATTCATGGAGTTGATGAATCGGGTATTCGGGCCTTACTTAGATCTGTTCGTGATAGTATTCATAGATGACATCCTGGTATACTCCCGCAGCCGGGAAGAGCACGAGCAGCACCTCAGAGTGGTTCTTCAGACTCTGAAAGATAATCACCTATATGCCAAATTTTCTAAATGTGAGTTCTGGCTGAGTTCGGTAGCATTTTTGGGTCACATTGTATCAGTGGAAGGTATTCGGGTAGATCCAAAGAAGATTGAGGCAGAGTCCAGAATTGGCCTCGACCAGCTTCAGTGATCGAGATCCGGAGTTTCTTGGGATTAGCGAGTTACTACCGTCGTTTTGTAGAGGGGTTTTCTTCTATTGCGGCCCGATGACCAGTGTTGACCCGCAAGGGTGTCCATTTGTGTGGTTCGAGGAGTGTGAGGCGAGCTTTCGAAGCTCAAGACAGCCTTGACCACCGCACCGGTGTTAATACTACCTACAGGTACGTGGCCTTATACAGCTTTATTGTGACGCATCTCGTACGAGGCTTGGAGCGGTATTGATGCGAGATGGTAAGGTTATCGCTTATGCTTCGAGGCGATTAAAGATACATGAGAAGAATTATCCAGTTCATGATCTTGAGTTAGCAGCAGTGGTTCATGCCTTAAAGATCCGGAGGCATTATCTATATGGTGTGACATGTGAGGTGTACACCGATCACAAAAGCCTACAGTACTTGTTCAAGCAAAAGGAGTTGAATCTACGACAGCGGAGATGGTTAGAGTTGCTAAAAGACTATGATGTTACTATATTATATCACCCAGGTAAGGCCAATGTGGTGGCCGATGCATTGAGTAGAAAGTATGCCAGCATGGGTAGTCTTGCATATATTCCGGTCAATCGGAGACCATTAGCTCTAGATGTCCAGGACTTAGCCAACCGGTTCGTGAGACTAGACATTTTTGAGCCTAGCAGAGTGTTAGCCCGCACGGTCGCTCGTTCTTCCTTATTAGAGCGTATCCGTGAGAGGCAATTTGATGATCCTCATTTACGTGAGTTGAGAGATACAATACAGCGGGGAGGTGCCACACAGGTAAACCTAGATGATGATGGGGTATTGAAATTGCAGGGTCGAGTTTGTGTGCCCAATGTCGAAGGGATTCGAGAGTTGATCTTAGCAGAGGCCCACAGTTCACGGTATTCTATTCACCCAGGCGCCGCGAAGATGTACCAGGACTTACGGCAACACTATTGGTGGCGCAGAATGAAGAAAGATATCGTTGCATATGTCGCTCGGTGTCTAAATTGTCAGCAGGTGAAATATGAGCACCAGAGACCCGGTGGTGTATTCCAGAGGATTGAAATTCCCGAGTGGAAATAGGAGCGGATCACTATGGACTTCGTTACTGGACTTCCTTTGACTCAGAGGAAATTTGATGCTATTTGGGTCATTGTTGATAGACTGACCAAATCAGCACACTTTATTCCAGTATCTGTCTCCTACTCGTCGGAGAGGTTAGCGGAGGTTTACATTAGGGAGATTGTTCGTCTCCATGGGGTGCCGGTATCTATTATCTCTGATCGGGGTACGCAGTTTACCTCGCGGTTCTGGAGAGCGGTCCAGCGGGAGTTAGGCACTCGGGTTCAGTGGAGTACAGCATTTCATCCTCAGACGGATGGCCAGTCCGAGAGGACTATTCAGATTCTTGAGGACATGCTTCGAGCATGTGTTATTGATTTCGGAGGCTCGTGGGATCAGTTTCTACCATTAGCAGAGTTCGCCTACAATAACAGCTACCAATCTAGCATCCAGATGGCTCCGTATGAGGCGTTGTATGGTAGGCGATGTCGATCACCAGTTGGATGGTTTGAACCGGGAGAGGCTCGGTTGTTGGGTACAGACTTAGTTCGGGAGGCCTTAGATAAGGTCAAGACTATTCAGGAGAGATTGCGTTCAGCTCAGTCTAGGCAAAAGACTTATGCGGATCGCAAGGTGCGAGATGTAGATTTCATGGTTGGTGAATGAGTATTGCTTCGGGTGTCGCCTATGAAGGGCGTGATGAGGTTCGAAAAGAAGGGCAAGCTCAGCCCTAGGTATATTGGTCCATTTGAGATTCTAGACAGAGTGGGAGGGGTGGCTTACAGATTAGCTTTGCCGCCTAGCTTATCAGCCGTGCATCCAGTTTTTCATGTATCTATGCTTCGGAGATACCACGGTGATCCCACACATGTGTTAGACTACAGTACTGTCCAATTGGACAATGATCTATCTTACGAGGAGGAGCCGGTAGCCATCCTAGACCGGCAGGTTCGACAGCTGAGGTCGAAGAGTTATCCTTCTGTGCGTGTTCAGTGGAGAGGTCAGCCTCCTAAGGCATCGACCTGGGAGTCCGAGTCTGATATGCGGAGCCGCTACCCACACTTGTTTCCCGACTCAGGTACTTCTTTCTTTTGTCCGTTCGAGGACAAACGGTTGTTTTAGAGGTGGAGATTGTGACGACCCAAAGGGTCATCACTTATTTAATTAATCATTTTGAGCTTCGGAGGCCTTGAAAACCTCATTCTATGTTGCCTCAATTTACGTGCACGATCCGAGCATGTAGCCGGAAAGATTTTGTGATAGAAAATATGAATTCTATGAGAAATTTGGATAAAAATGATATTAATATTGATATGGTTGACTTCGGTCAACATTTTTGGTAAACGGATCCGGACCCGAGATTTGATGGTCCCGAGAGGTCCGTAGGAAAATATGGGACTTGGACATGCGTCCGGAGTCGAATTCCGAGGCCTAGAGCCCAAGTTATGAATTTTTATGTGAAATTGTTTTTGATGCAATTATTAAAGGAAATAAATTAATTGACCTTGGTATCGGGCTCGTATTTTGGTTCCGACTCCCGGTACAAGTCTTAAATATTATATATGTGATTTCTGTAAAGTTTGGTGACATTTGGATGTCGTTTGTAAGGTTTTGGACCTTGAGTCCCAAGTTTGAAAGTTTTGAAAACTAAAGGTATGAAAATCATGCATTTGAGGCTTGATTTGATGAAAACGAGGTGATATTGGCGATGTGATCGCACGAACAAGTTCATAATGTGTTTTTGAGGTTATGTGCATATTTGGTTTGGAGCCCCGAGGGCTCGGGTGAACTTTGGATAGGCCACGAGGTCAATTTTTCATGTTAGAAGTTGCTGTCTGCAATTGGTCTGCAGAGTTCGCAAATGCGAACAATAGTTCGCAAATGCGAACTCCCCACTATTCTGCAGAGTTCGCAAATGCGAACAATAGTTCGCAAATGCGAACTCCCCCCTATTGTGCCTGAGTTCGCAAATGCGAACAATAGTTCGCAAATGCGAACTTGACCCTACTGTGCTTGTGTTCGCAAATGCGAGCTATAGTTCGCAAATGCGAACTGGCCACTATTCTGCCTGGGTTCGCAAATGCGAACAATAGTTCGCAAATGCGAACATCCCCATATTTAGCCTGTGTTCGCAATTGCGAACAATAGTTCGCAAATGTGAACTTCCCAGTTTTGCCTTGGCTTCGCAAATGCGAAGAAAAGTTCGCAAATGCGAACTTCCCACCCTTAGACTATTTTTCAAACTCCAGAAATTGGTCGGGGTTCGCAATTGCGAACCCATGTTCGCAAATGCGAACACAGAGACCTGAAAAATACGAATTTCAGTCATTTCTTCACATTTTACAAAACCAAAACACCCATTTGCGATTCTTCAAGGATTTCTTCTTCATCAAAACGATTGTAAGTCACTTTTTACTTAATTCTTTCAATTCCTAACATCATTAAACATGTTTTTCATAAGAAATCAAAGATTTTCATGGTAAAATTCTTGTTTTTGTTAGAAAATAGGGTTTTTCATAAATTAGGGAATTGGACCTCGAATTGAGGTCCGATTTTGAAACAAATTATATATATGAACTCGTGGGGGAATGGGTAACCGGATTTTGGTCCTAACCCCGAATTCCGACCATGTGGGCCCGGGGTTGAAATTCACTATTCATGGCAGAATGTTGTAAAAGTAGTATTTGGTATTAGGAATTAGTTCGTTGAGTAGAATTGATGATATTAAATCAATTGTGTATAGATACGGTTGGATTGGAGCCAAATTGAAAGAAAAGACATTTCCATGGAGTGAATTGTTCATAAGCATTCGAGGTAAGTGTTTGTTCTATCCTAGCTTGAGGGAATAGGATTATGTGTTATGTGTTATGTGATCGAGTGCGGTGTATGGGCTGTGGTGACGAGCATCCATACACTGGCGTCTAGTATGACCGTGAGTCGTTGGAAAATAATTATTTTGAGATATATTACAGATGAATTGTTATTGTCCTCCCTTATTGGGACTTGTTGTGAAGATAAACATTGATTGCCCTTGATGGGACGGTTTATGAATTACTATTTCCTCTTTGCCCTTAACTCTGTGATTGTTATTTGGGTGAGGAAGAGTGATAATGCACGAAGGGTGATGCCGTGCCATGTTTATTTATTTATGCACGAAGGTTAATGCCGTGCCATGTTTATTTATTTATGCACGAAGGTTAATGTCGTGCCCTATTATTGATTATGCACGAAGGATCATGCCGTGCCCTATTATTGATTATGCACGAAGGATCATGCCGTGCCCTATTATTGATTATGCACGAAGGATCATGCCGTGCCCTCTGTTATTGAACCATGTACGAAGGATCATGCCGTACTATGGATGTGAGGATGAGAGTAAAAGCACGAAGGGTGATGCCGTGCAACCATTTATCATTCCTTGACTTGATATTACTTGTTTTTCCATTATATTTTATTTTGAGTGATGTCGTGCAACCATTTATCATTCCTTGACTTGATATTACTTGTTTTTCCATTATATTTTATTTGAGTGATGTCGTGCAACCATTTATCATTTCTTGACTTGATACTACTTGTGTTTCCATTATATCTTGTTTTCCTTGTGAACTTATTAACTGTTGTTAATTGTTGAATTCTTTGAAATATTCCTTATTGTGTTATTACTTGGTTAATTCTTGTTATTGGTGGTAATATATATATTAAAGAATTGGGATCGGGTGGTACGCCTACCATAAGATATAATTATTTATACAATGAGATCGGGTGGTATGTCTACCACAAGATAATATTTATTGATACAGATGGGAGCGGGTGGTACGCCTACCACGAGATATGAAAAGGAAAATAAAGAATTGATACACGAAAGTAAGATTTAATTCTGTGGATTAGATTAATCTGGACATTATGAGTTTATTGATTGTTATTGCAGAGTAGAGTATTTCCTTATAAATGTTTATGTACATATATATATATATATATATATATTACAACTGCACAGGTTTATGTGGGTGTCTGGTCCTAGGCTTGTCCCTACTTCGCCGGGATAGGCCAGGCACTTACCAGCACATGGGGTCGGTTGTGTTGATACTACACTCTGTGCTCTTTTTGCGCAGATACAGGTTACGGACAGCAGCAGTGGCAGCAGTAAGTAGATTGCGTGGGAGTTGATCATATTTGAGACCGAGGTAGCTTGCAGGCGTCCGCAGGCCCGGCGTCTCTTTCTTTATCTATATTATTAGCTGGAGTCTCTTTGTTCCGAGACAAACAGAATTGTGTTATATTTCTTCAGACTTTTATGTGTCGTATTCCATAGTAGTTTGTGAGTTGGTGACTCCACGTCTTGGGTAGAGGATTTCAGTATGATTTTCACCTTGTGATTTGTTATTTCCATTTCGATAAAGTATTCCGCATTTATTTGATTAAAATTGTGTTAAAAACAGGATAGTATGAATACAGTGGCTTGCCTAGCTACCACGAGTAGGCGCCATCACGATCCTGATGTTGGGAAAAAATCCAGGTCGTGACACCTTCTCTGCCTCAAATTAAGCTATAGTGATATCATAGTCTTTCAATGAGTCTAACCACCTTCACTGCCTAAAATTAAGATCCTTTTGCATGAACAAAAACTACGAACCTTTATGATCCGTAAATACCTTAAAGACATTCCATATAAATAGTGCCTCAAAATCTTCAGCACATTAACAATGGCTACCAGCTCTAAGTCATGTACAGGATAATTCTTCTCGTGAACCTAGCTGTCGTGAAGCAAATGCAATAACCTTGCCACTCTACATCGATACCGCATCAAGTCCAATACGAGATGTGTCACAATATACTTTATAAAGCCCTAAACTTGTGGCAACACCAACACTGGTGCCATTGTCAAAGCTATCTTGAGGTTCTAAAAGCTTGCTTCACACTCGTCTGACCATATGGATAAGGCGCCCTTCTAAGTCAACCTGGTCAATGGGCTGCTATAGATGAAAATCCCTCCACAAACCGACGGTAATAACCCACCAAACCCAAGAAACTCTGGATCTCTATAGTTGATGTGGGTCTAGGCCAATTCTGAACGGCCTCAATCTTCTTAGGATCCACCTAAATACCCTCTGCCGATACAACATGACCCAAGAAAGCAACTGAACTCAACCAAAACTCACATTTTGAAAACTTAGCATATAACTGGATGTTTCTCAGTATCTAAAGAACGACCCGAAGATTTTGCTCATGCTCCTCTTGACTATGGGAGTAGATTAAGATATCATCAACAAAAACATCACAATGGAATCTAGATAGGGCTTGAACACACGGTTCATGAAATCCATGAATGTTGCTATGGCATTTATCAGCCCAAATGACATCACTAGAAATGTATAATTCCCATATCTAGTCCGAAAAGCTATCTTAGGGACATCGGATGCCCTAATCCTCAACTGATGGTAGCCAGACCTCAAATCGTTCTTTAAAAACACATTGACACCTTGAAGCTGATCAAATAAGTCATCAAACCTTGGAAATGGATACTTGCTCTTGATGGTGACTTTGTTCCACTACCGATAATCCATGCATATCCTCATCGAACAATCTTTCTTTTTTACAAACAGTACCGCGGTACCCCAAGGCGAGACACAGGGTCTAATAAAGTCCTTATCAAGAACATCATGCAACTGCTCCTTCAATTCTTTAAACTCTAGTAGGGCCATACGGTATGGAAGAATAAAAATGGGCTGAGTGCCCAGAACCAAATCAATACAGAAGTCAATATCCCTGTCGGGTGGCATCCCCGGCCAGTCTATAAGAAATACCTCTGGAAACTCCCAAACAACCGGTACAAAGCCCATGGAAGGAAACTCCGCACTAGAGTCACGAACATAAGTCAAACACCTCTTCTCGACCATACTCCAAGCCTTCATATAAGAGATAATCCTTCTGGTAGAATGAATCGGAGTCCCTCTCCACTCTAATCTTGGAAATCCCAATGATGCTAAGGTCATGGACTTGGCGTGATAGTCCAATATAGCATAATAAGGTGATAGACAATCCATCCCCAAAATGAAATCAAAATCAATCATATCGAGAAGTAGGAGATCTACGCTAGTCTCAAGACCCCCAATATAACTACCTAGGAACTATAGATACAATCTACAATAATAGAATCCCTTACCGATATAGACACATACACGGAGGCACTCAAAGAATTACGAGGCACAACCAAATATGAAGAAATGTAAGATGACATATAGGATTATGTAGCCCCAAGATCAAATAAAACTAAACCATCTATACTACAAACTGAAATAGTATCTATGATAACAGTGTCGGATGAATCGGCCTCAGGCTTGGCTATAAAAACATAACATCGGGTTTGTGCCCCACCACTATGAATCATATACATGGGATGGCCTCCACCAATAGCGGTCTGGCCTCCACCTCAACGGCCTGACCTCCACCTCTAGCGGGTTGACCTCTACCTTTGGCTCCATGACACCTACCTCTAGCTGACTATGCGGGCAGTGCAGTAAATGGTGCTGGAACTATGGCACGAGAACAGGTCGTCCAGATATGCCCATACTCACCACACTTAAAACATCCAACCTGATATTGTGGCTATGGAAAAACTAATCCTAATGAGCTGAATGACTACTATAATAAGTCTAAATCGAAGGTGTTTTAATAGGAGCTGGTGGTGTAGTATAAGCTGGCTGCCCTGAAGGATGTACATAAGGACAACGAATCCCTGAAGCTCCATGGGATGTCTGTGTTGATACATAAAATATTTTGAAAATTGCATATATACCTTCAAAATCATATAGCAATTGGTATTTTTCCATAATTATCCTATAGTGTATTAATTTACCAGGCATTTTATTTCCAATAAATAATTACAGAATTACACCACAATCTATTTCAAATGCATATTTAATTTGTTATTTATGGTCCTATTTAAACCAAATTATTTCATAATTAGCCAAATTGGCATCATTTGGCTACAATTGCAACAAGTTTGTAGTTATAGCCAAATCATATGATTTTACCCTATTTTTGACCAAAAGTTAATCATTTGTATTTTTAAAACACTAAATAATTATTTTTAATAATTTCTATGTACAAAATTCATTTTTTTACAATTATCAACTATTTTTATAAATTGTTTTATTTAATTCAAATTGGGTATTTAACAAATAGCCATTCTCATTTCAATTCTAGCCTAATTAAACAAGACCCCAAACCCAATTAAAACATCCCAAATACCAGGTCCAATTCAATAATTCCACCCGACCCAACATCTTATTTAATCTGGACCGTTGATCGATTTTGATCAATGAGTTAGATCTTCTCTTACCTTAATTAATCGTAAAGACCTACCCTTCCAAACCCGCATTGTTCCATCACTCTTTGCCAACACACCCTCTCATTCTCTCTCACTCTCTCTCAAGCTCTCTGCATAACCATAGCTCATTCTCGTCGTTCATTGGCCCGCCGGTATCTATAGTGGTTGCACCACGACCCCTAGCCTTCATGGCTCCCCACATGCTGGATTCTTGCTACCTTGAGTCCTCAAGGAACCATAGGTGGTTCAACTCACCCCATGTTTTTCATGGCATTCTCAGGCCAATATTGGCCCGTCCGAGTAAGATCTTTATATTTTCCGACTAGACCCATGGTTTCTAGGTTGGAATCTCGTCACCTCTGAGTTATCTGCCTCTAAAACCCTAGCTCATCTCTTTACTTCAGATCCGCCATAGATCTGAGTGCATTTTGAGTTATATTTGATGTTTTCCATGATAACCTCTCTATTTTTTTAATACGCCTCTTCCTCTTCAAACTAGAGTTTCTTAACCCCTTTTCAAAATGACTTTTCCTCTGATTTTTAGTATTATGCGGTGATTTTTACTATGTTTAAATAGTTTATTCAAGTTTTCCTTTTACCTAATTCATTATGTTGAAACCTTAAATATCTTGGTCTTAATATTGGGTTCTAAGAACTGTCTTTGCCTATTTGTTCGTTTGATTTGTTCGCACATCTGTTATTCATGAATACGTTTTGAGTCTCTGTGATTTTACCTTATTATGCTCATTAGGGTTTCTGATTTTTTCTTCTTCCACCTATATTTGTTTTATGTTCTATGCGAATCCCTGACTTTATGTACTTTTTACCGTACTGTGCTATTAGGGTTTCTGATTTTTTGCCTCTTCTTACCTATTATATTTTTATTTCGTTTGTTTTAAAGTTTTATGTTCATTTCCCATAAGTATGTCCTATTGTCCATTGGAATCCTTGATTCTCTGTGATTAATATCCCTCACTTATCTCTTAGGATATCTCCAATGATTTTCAACCTCTAAGTTATTTTTCTTGCCTTATTTTATGGTCGACTATGTTGTCAACTAACTCTTATGTTATTTCCTTAATTGGAATATTATGTACTTAGCCTTAATTACATTTTATATACTTGCACTATGCTGAAATTATTTCCTTATATGTTATATTCCATTCCCATATGATAACCTTCCTTATTTGTCTTTACAGTTTAAAGTTAACTCCTTTAATTAAGGGAGTACTTATACTGATTTTATACTAATTGATACCTCGTCCCATAATTAATTTTGAACTTTGATTCTTGCCTAAGTTTCTACTTGTTTTCAAACTGTAAGTACCTTGATTTTCATTAACACAATACACAAACACATTGGTTCAAAAACTCTATCTCACACAAAAACGATTCTTCTGTTCTCTTTTTTCTCCAGTTACTTGCTTTTATTCTAAGTCAGTCGGTTGTAAGCTAAGGTTGATTACTCTACTCTCCGGTTCCTTACTTTATTTTTACTATCTTCTTTACGGGTATGTTATGATTTTAATTCACGTTTAAAAAACAATGTGCTTTTTTTACTGCTGAGCTCCTTCTGAAATTTGACACAAAAGCTGGCCTTTCCACACTACACTTACTCTGTCTTGGCTATAAAATCTGGATTTGAGCACTACCCGTGATTCCTTGAGGTCCTTAGGGAACTCTGACATACCCAAATACGAGAAAGGCTATGAAACAATCTTGGCATTTAAGTTTATGGAAATTTGGGCCCGTTTTCATGCTCTTTATAGTGTAAATTCTTGTTTTCTTTTTCTACTTATGTAGTTCATTTTAATATTGGGCTATTATAATTTGTTGTAAATGAATATTGGGTTGGCTAATGAAGACGGAAGGGTAGTTATATATATTATCAACATCAATGGGTAGAAACCATGCCTTAGGTTTACATTTCTATACGCATTATAATCTATGTCTACGACCAACACATTCAAAGCATGTCATGCATCAGATATTATGTTCTAAAGTTTACTATTTTAGCATCTCATGCGACATTATTTTATCACTTAGAAATCCTATTTTAGGCTAAATAACAGCATTAACATAAAATTGTTGCTCCTGCACATCCTGAAATCATGCTGTAACTTTGTGGGCATTTAGAAATTATGCTTTAGGAATTCTGTATACCCTGAAATCATTGTGTAATTTAAAAGTGCATGTTAGATACCTTATTATAGTATCTCGTTCAAACTCGCTCGGTCATACCTAGTTAAACTACTGATGTATGAAAAGGACATAAAACAATCTCACGTTTGATTATAATATGTAAGTGAAACTAGTCACAATCCATGTATATCTTTGTAACATTCAGAACCGCATGCTTTAGGTAAAAATAACTTCTAAGTTGTTTTAATAATTCTGGAAAATGATGTGCTTGATCGTATGCCTACGCAAGCCTTAGGTAATCTACCTCTATAAAACTGGAAATTGTCCTTTGTGTTTCCTGCTTAATGGTTAACAAGCTTAAAATCAGGAGGCAAGCCTGATTAGGACTTCCTCGCTGAGTTATGTAATAAATCTAACTCTGCTACCATGCTTATGATATGAATTTAGACCTTAATTGTTTATAAGTCATGATGTTTGTGTGTAATATGTGTGGAGTTATATCTTAGCCTTTTATTTGTCTTCCATGCTCCCCTTTTTATTGAAGTCATATATGTTCATTATATGTCGCCTTAGTATTTTACCTTTGAACTTGAGTGTCTGCCTAAACCAACCACTTTACCTCCCCCTCCCCCCTCCCACGTGCCCCTTTATAGGATAGGAGTCCTAAATTCCTCTGGAATTGATTGGAAGGGACGGGTAAAAGCATGCAACAGGGGTCGAGACCAACCCTCGCTTTAATTAACTTCATGGGGCAGGAAATGGTAGATATGGATATGATGTCCGGTGCGTTAATACCACGTGTAGCCCCTCTTGAGGAATGTCATACTGGGTATTGCATTGATGTGATCCATATTATAAACAAGCATAGGATACCCTTTACATTAACAAATATGCTTAGGTTGTAATTCTTTTCAAAATCTAGCTTTTCATTAACTGTTTTTCAAACCTCTGTGTACTTAAACTTAAATCCCCTATTGTTTGAGCCATACTTGTTTCTTTGCTAAATCGTACAAATCCGCAAAAGTTGTTTGGCCAGGAACCACAATGTGGATTATGAGGGTGCCTAACATCTTCCCCTTAGGATAATTCCAAGCCATTACCCTATCTCTAGTTACCAAACATAGTTATCAATGAACCCTCTAGGTGCCCTAATGCACCTTAAATCATTAGGTGGCGACTCTTCAAAATGCAAACTCATTTCCCAAAAAGAGCAAGTTGTCTCAACCAAAAAGTCATAAAATCGAATTTGCGAGAAAAAGGGGTACGACAGCATGGCGACTCTGCTGGAGAATTATTTGTTTAATTCCTTTAAGTGTTTAATTTTTTATTCAATAGCAAACTGACGTATCTCTGTTGTTTCCTTCCTTTTTAACCATTTTAAATTATAAATTGTTGTATTTTTGGCTTTCTTAATGTGAAAATACATGACAACATGCTTTTAATTATTGCATAATAATTCCCAACATCATACTCCACTCATGACAAATAAAATACTATAGCATTGCTTGATGAGTGGTTGCGGCCTTCCTATATCTTTACCCCTAAATTCATAAAGGCTTATTTGTGGTAAAACTAGAGATCAATGGTGCAGTCAACGGTTCTGTGCCTTCCCCCTTGAATTGTCCTCTCAAGGGTACCTGTTTAAACCCTATAGAAACCTTACTCAGTTATTGTTGTTGCATTCATCATGGTCAAACCTAGCCAAGCTCAAAGTTTTATCCGCACAACAGCTTTTAATATAGCCTTGTCTAAAACTCCACTGGGTTTCCCTAAACCCAAACGGAAATCATCACGTTATGTGCATTTATTTGGAGAACTAAATGCTTCATGATAATTGTTGATATTAAAGAGCCGAGTTTGGTGGGTTTAAGGGCCTAACTTTGTTTGCCTTGCAGAAATATGAGGCACGGAGTCCCCACATTCGGCACGATCACCTATATCCACTTAAGATTGCTGAGTTGGTAGGAAGATTAACAATCTAGTGGCAAAACCCTCGTCAGAAAATATCTGGGTAATCTACCATCCCTCTTGGAGATCCATCCTAACAACATGATAATAGAGGCTGCTACATTATTTTAGGATTGTGAAAAAGTCGTGTTCCACTTTAGGGACATCAAAATGACACCTTTTCTAGAAGAGAAAGGAGCGCTGACCAGTCTAGTGTGGGAAACCCCGGGTTTTCTAATGACTGAGAACCGTGCAGACAATGGTTTCCTAAAAATGATGGGTTCGAAGAAGAATACATAATTGGTATGCCTAAAGGAATCATACATCACTTTTGACTACATGTATGAAAGGTACAGTCAGAGCAAATCATACCGTACCTACCATGACAAGTTTTCCATCACATCCTTGTGACATATCCTTCGTAGGGTATTTGTCTTTATGTTTTGCTTTCTGGGTCTGATCATGTTTCCAATGAAAAATGAGAGAATCCATATTAGGCTGGCTATGGTAACCAAGACCATCAGCATTGTACCCATGATTATTGCAGACATATACTAAGCATTAGAGAAGTGTCAACAAGGAGCAAGACACTTTGAAGGCTGCAATATACTACTTCAGCTTTGGCTCATGGAACATTTCCAAAAGGGCAAATACCGGAAAGAAATTCAGTGAAGGGCCTGGGATGACCACATCGCTTTCCACCATCCAAAGCAAATGAATTGCATTCCCAACATGTTCGCTCAGCCTGAGAATGCCAAAGAGTGTGTTGAGCTCTTTGATAACCTGACTGAAGAACAGGTTCGGTGGATGTTTGAAAGGTTTCTGACAGAGAAGTACATTGCCCGATCCAGAGATGCACCTTTCCTGATACTGATTGGTCTAAAAGAAACATACCCTTACATCCTTCTTCGAGTTATGAGGTAAGCAGGTAGGAAACAAGTCATACACAGGGTCGACAAGATGGGCCATCTTCAAACTGACTTCCAAAATGATGATAGTCCCTAAAAGTGCCAAGACCAGCATATGTGGCACTGCAAGATCGTAATGGAGAAAGACACCATTGAGCAAGATAGATATCATGCTGGTTGTACCCCTTTCTATTATGGTTGGTTGGAAGATAATTTGGATGGTATGGGCAAGTCAGAGTTCATTCAAGACCGCAAAATTATAGATGAAAAGGCCGAGGCGCAAGTCAAATGCAACCAGCTGCACATAAGGGTCTGTGAATGTGAGAGCAAACACCGCGAGATACACGAGTCCAATAAGAAGCTAATTGAGGAATGGAAAGACTGGCTATCAGTGCCAACAAAAGGCTAGGATACTTAGAGTGAGGCATAGTAGAACTAGAGGGAAAATATCTCAAAAGGGTTGAAGACTGTCAAAAGGTTGAAGGGACCGAAGGTGGACATAGCAAGAGCATACCTGTTGCTGGGACTTCGCAAAATAGGGAAGTTGTTCGAAGGGGCCAAGGATGTTGAGACTGGGGAAGGTCCTTCTAGGACCAAATAGATAGGAATTTACTTTTTCTCATTATGAATGTAATAAGGCCAATGGCTATTAGTGACCTTTATTTCTTTCTTATTTAGTGTCGTTTTGGGATTCACCTATTTTTATCAATAAAATAAGGCATTTATCATTCTATGTTCTCCAAATCAATTTATCACTAGGCCTACCTCGGGCACAAAGAGGTTCTCAAATTAGGGCACATTTTACGTTCATGCACTATATTTTTAAATATTGCAATACTTTTATGATCCTCACTGACTTGATTACCTTTCATTTTTATTTTATTTTCTTTCTTTTTATTCCCTCTCCAAAGGTTAGTTCATGCACTTTGGTTTAATCATCTTATTTCATAAGATCCAAGGCCCCCCACTCACTCTTATTTAGAGTCCCTCTAAAGGTAAGAACAAAGACATCAATAAAATGGAAGATTTAAACAACATCAGAAAGGGGAACACAACTAAACGAGCAAAGGCCACTGACGGACATGTTATTCGGGTTCCTAATGAGAATGTGTCACAACGTAAACATGAACTGTTGAAGTTCCAAGAAGAGCTCGATCAGGTTTAAAATCTGGAAAACCTGTCATTTTCCCTGAACGCCCCAGATAGTAACTTCCCCAATGCTCAAAACCCTACACCTTCTCAAAATTCCCCAAAACAGTAGAATTTTCCCGCACCACACCATCACGCTGCTCCACCAAAGAACCAATGTAACTCCTGCCATACCCCAGACAACACTCCACTACTAATCCCAGAAACTTAGAACTCCACAAACGACTATTTCCACACTCATACACTAGGCCACCATAAAAATCCTATCTATGTGGAGAACATGCCACACTCCACCCAACCTATCTCATACACACCTGAGTCTGATGAAAAGGATCTGCTTATTAGGAACTTGGCCGAGGAACTTAAGAAACTAACCAGCCGGATTCAGGGCATCGAAGGAAGCGAATGAACCGAGGGGATGAACTATGAGTACCTTTGCATGCAGCCTAATTTTGAACTACATGAGGGGTACAAACATCTTAAGTTCGAAATGTTAGATGGTACGGGTGATCTAAAGTTCCATCTTAGGACCTATTGCGACAAGCTAGTAGGAGTAGGGAAGGAAGAAAGGATCTGTATGAAGTTGTTCATACAGAGTTTGAATGGAGACACATTTTCTTGGTACATCAACCAAGATCCCAAAAATGGTCAAGTTGGGTGAGCATGGCATCTGACTTTATAGACTTATTCAGATTTAATACAGAGAATGCACAAGACGTGTTCTATATCCATAATTTGAAGAAAAAGACCATAGAGACATTTCATGAGTATGCTACTTGCTGGAGGTCCAAAGTTGCTAGGGTCAGACCCGCCTTAGAAGAGCAAATAACAAGTTCATTGTTCAAGCTCTGGACGCATAGTACTATGAGTGGTTTATGATGATTGAGAACCACAAGTTCTCTGATATTATCAAATTAGGTGAAAGAATTGAAGATGGTATTAAAAGTGGTATTAACATAAATTTTGAAGCCTTGCAAGCTACGAATATGGATTTAGTCCGGTAATGTGTCCATGAAAAGGGACGTGGGGGCCATGATATTTGCACAACGGACCAAGTCTCCCCACAAATACCAAACTTACCCCAACATCTCCACTCATATACCAGCCAACCCCAAATTACCAAGTACCTTCACCCTCGTACCAAGCTCCGCCACCAACTTATCACTCATCTTCACCTCCTACATTCAACCTACTTCACCCAAATACTCCCAACCCGCTCATGTCGGCCACACTTATAATTATTAACTATCCCATTATCAATCACCCCTTACACACCAAAACATCCCTAGATCTCGACCTAGTTTTGATCCCAGACCTCCAAAAAGATATACTGCCATCACTGAACCCATCGACCAGTCGTAAGAGAAGCTCAAAGTTGCTGGTTATTTCACCCCCATCCCTGCTACAAAACCTGAGAATCCTTCTCAATAGGTTAACCCAAACAAGTCATGTGCATACCACTCCAGCATAAAAGGGCATACCATCGATGAATGACGCTATTTGAAAGACAAGATAAATTATCTGATTTATAACGAGATCATTCTGGCAAAGGAACCCGCTCCAAACATCTTCAACAATCCTCTGCCAGACCATAAGGGTGGAGGTATCCAGACGATTGAAGTAGAAGATGTCTGGGATCCCGAGGGATCAATTGGGTTGATCGTAGAAGGTGATGACCCAAAAGAACTGGCAATTACTCTCAGTCTAATCATAGTCCAAATCCAACCATCTGAGGACACTGAGGTGAATATGTCTATACCTATTGATTTTGAAGCAACGCCACCCACAAAGACACTGATATTAATTAAGGTTGAATTCGTGTCTCCGGCAAATGGACCCACACCATTTGAGGTTGCAGTCGTGCCACCCAAGGCACATGTTCCATTTGAAGTGCGGATAGTTGCGCCGATCCAATTGGCGATATCAACCATGCCACCCTTTAATACAAATATTGTACCCTAAGATTATACAGCCGAGGCGAGAAGGAAGGGCAATGTCAGGACTAAAGAAACTGGTGCAGCATAGGGTATAACAAGAACTGGTAGAGTATCCATGAACATATAGCTAAATCAAGCAAGCAGTCCTTCAATTGTCCACCCCTCATTAAGATAGGTCTGGATGACCTTTGGAGGAAAGTACAAGCCAAGGAGTATTCGATCATCGACCAGATGAACAAGATGCCAACACAAATATACACTCTCTCTTTGTTGCGAAATAATGAAATGCACATAAATGCTTTGTTGAAGATGCTGAATGAAGCGTATGTATCAAATAACATCACTAGTGAGAAAACGGCTAATATGGTAGGACAAGTGCTGGAAAGCCATAAGATCACCTTTCATGAGGACGAGCTACCACCTGAAGGGCTGCGGCACAGCAAAGTACTGTATATCACCATGCAATGCAAAGATTATTTCATCACCAAAATCCTGATTGATGGAGGGTCCAGTCTTAACATTTGTCCACTGATAACACTCAAGAAGTTAGGCAAAATGTTGTATGAGATAAAAGATGGAGTAATCAATGTCAAAGCTTTTGAAGGTTCTCAGAGGTCAACTATTAGTGAGATTAGTCTATGGCTGCAGATAGGACCCACCTAGTTCGAGGTTTATTTCCAGGTAATAGATGTACCAACATCTTACAAATTGTTGTTGGGACGGCCATGGATCCATGCTACTGGGGCCGTAGCGTCAATGTTGCATCTGGTAGTAAAGCTTGAATGGAATCACCAAGAAGTGATGATTCACGGCGACGGTAACAACCCTATATAAAGTTACTAGACTATTCCGACATTCAAGGGAAGAAGAAAGCTAGGTGGAGAAACTTACCACCATAGTGAATGGGTTAATGCTATCGATAAAGACAAATGGTGGTATAGCAAAATCGAGAGTATACTGAGTTAAAATGGCTACGATCCTGGCAAAGGGCTCGGCAAAAACCACCAAGGAATCTCTAAAGCCATAAAACTCAAAACATGGCACTACATTCGGCCTGTGATATGAATACACCTGGGAAGAATTCAATAGTTGGTCGCCACCATAGAGCAAACCTTACTACCCACTATAGAAGCCAATACTACATCTGGAGCTGACCTTCTAATAGACCGACATTTTTTTCGGTCATATAAAGAAGAAGCACTTGCAGTAATGAAGAATTTGTTTCTAGAGGACAGTGATAGGGACTGTTGTATTATTCTTCAAGAGAAGGGGAGGAAGGCCCATCCATACATGTTGTGAGGAGAGGGGCACATCTCAAGAATTCGACCATCAGGACAAGCGAAGCCCGATGATCCTCGGGGTAGCAAGGCTAAAACAAACATTATTCACTATTTTATTTACTAAATGATTTTCTTTTCGTATTTTTTAATTCCCGCAATAAGATCTTTGATGTTCAAAACAATTATTCAATTCATCAAAAGCATGTTTGATTTTTTTTCTTATGAATTAATATTTATTGCTATTGTTTTCTCTCATTACTTTACCTATACAACATTACTATTACTTATCATGATAAAGCAATGACTGTAACGTGTAATGAGACAACACAACAAGCGGACATGGAACTAGAGAAAGATTACTTACCTGACGAGATTGTCAAAGAAGTTGAGAATTTTGAGAACAGACTTAACTCCAACCTGGACGAGACCAAAATTGTCAACCTGGAAGATTCATAAAACATCAAGGAAACGTGAATCAACATTCACCTGTCATCATCAGAGAAGAAAGAATACACAAAATTTTTAAAGGAGTGTGAGGACATATTCTCATGGTCGTATGATGACATGACTGATCTAAGTACATCTATTGGGGCTCACAAACTGCCAACCAATCCAATTTGTCTATAGATAAAGCAAAAGCTGAGAAAGTTCAAGCGTTGTATGAGTTTGAAAATTAAGGAAGAAGTCACCAAGAAAATCAACGCTAAGGTTCTCAAGGTAGTAGAATGCCCAACGCGGTTAGCCAATATTGTGCAGTGCCAAAGAAGGATGGAAAAGTCAGAGTCTATGTCGACTAGGGGATCTAAACCAGGCAAGTCTGAAAGATAACTTCCCTTTTCCAAATATACACATCCTGATTGATAATTAAGTCAAGCATGAGCTATAGTCATTAGTAGATTGCTTTACTGGTTATCATCAGATCTGGATGGATGAGGAAGATGCTAGGAAAACATCGTTCATTATGCTGTGGGGAGTGTACTGTTAAAAAATTACTCCATTCAGCCTGAAGAATGCAGGGGCCACCTAATAAGGTCTACGACAACCATCTTCCATGATATGATACATAAGGAGATCGAGGTATATGTGGATGATGTTATTATGAAGTCCAAGAAGGCCACTTACCACATAGAAGATATGAGAAAATTCTTCAATAGACTACAAAAATAGAACCTGAAATTAAACCCTGTGAAGTAAGCATTTGGGGATCCTATTAGGAAATTGCTTGGGTTTTGTGAGCTGACGAGGAATAGAACTGGATCCATCGAAGGTCAAATCCATTCAATAATTACCACCGCCAAGGAACAAGAAAGATTTGATGAGTTTCTTGGGAAGGCTTAACTATATCAACCGATTTATAGCACAGTCTATGGTTATCTGTGAGCTGATCTTCAAGATGTTAAAGAAGAATGCTTCCACCAAATGGATTGATGACTGCTAAATGCCTTCGACCAAATCAAGGAGTACCTGTCAACACCACAAGTCTTTGTTCTGCCTGAGCCAGGTAGACCTTTATTACTCTACCTTGTAGTGTTAGATGGATCATTTGGTTGTGTTCTAGGGTAGCACGATGAAACAGGAAGGAAGGAAGGAGCAATCCACTTATTATCTCAGCAAGAAGTTCACCCTCTACGAAGCCCGGTATTCTCTGTTAGAACACACCTGTTGTGCTTTGACTTGGGTAGCTCAGAAACTGAGACATTACTTATGTGCCTGTATTTGAGCCATACTTGTTCTTTTGCTAAATTTTACAAATCCTCAAAAGCTGTTTGGTCGGGAACCACATTATGGACCCTGAGGGGTGCCAAATACCTCCCCTTAGGATAATTTTAAGCCCTTACCCTATCTCTAGTTACCAAATGTAGTTATCAATGAACCCTCTAGGTGCCCTAATGCACCTTAAATTGTTAGGTGGCAACTCTTCAAAATGCAAACCCATTTCCCAAAAGGAACGAGTTGACTCAACAAAAATGTCATAAACCCCATTTTATGAGAAAAAGGGGGTGTGACAGTCTGAAGTGATGAATAAAATAGCTTGGGATTATGGCCCATACTGAAAGTACCCCCGACCTCCAGATGAGGCCCCACTAAATCCACCGAAGTTACAAAACCTCTTGTCAGACCCTTGAGATAGAACCATATCAACTTGTCTGACCGCATTGGCTGCATCCTGGAAAGAAATATCATTCCTTTTCTTCTTAGCCATCTGTAATCTGATAGGCTGAGCAAGACCCTCAATAAAACTCCTCATCCTCTCTTTATATCTCTCGGTAGGAATTATAAGAAGAGCATAACGAATAAAGCGGGTCTCATACTGAGTAACGGACATACTGCCATGCTGGAGATACCCAAACTGCCTATGATAGTCCTCTCTTAGTTTAACAAGAAGGAACTTCTCGAAGAATACCTGAGAAAAATGGTCCCAAGTCAAAACAGGTGACCGAGCTAGTCTGATCAACACAAAATCATTCCACCATCTCTTGGCGGAACCTGAATGATGAAATGCAGCAAAGTCGACCCTATTGGAGTCTGAAACTGAGAAGCCATATGCTCTGGAGTGTGGGTAGCATGCATTTGTGCTCCTCCCCTAGCCCAAGAGATGGTTGGAGCTCCAAGGAATGTCCTAGCCTGAGCAACACTCTCCATAAGGCCCACTAGACGGACCAAAGCATCTTGAAGTATCAGGTTAGGGATGAATTTGTAGATCCTGAGTTGGCCCTGCTAGAACGGTTTGGGCTAGAGCTTCCTTATTAAACTCTACCTGAGGCTCTGCCACTGGTGCTGCTGCTCAAACTTTGGGCTAAGCCCTACCCCTACCTCGACCTCCAGCACGACCTCAGCCTCGTCCTTTACCCCTCGTAGGAGTTGCTACTGGGGACTCTGGTTGCTACTCAGATGAGGAAGTGGTACATATTCTCGCCATCTATGAAGGAACAAGAGTAGAGAATTCAATCAACATTGAGAGATCAAATCACACGAAAAAGAAGAATAGAAGTGAAATTGTTCCCTAAACTCTATAGCCTTTGGAGAATAAGCACAGATGTCTCCATACTGATCCCTCAGACCTTCCTAAGTTTGTTCATGAATTGTGAGACACAGGCAACCTAGTGCTCAGATACCAACTTGTTACAACCCGAAATTTCCACCAACGGGATCGTGATGACGCCTAACATCACACTCGCTAGGCAAGCCAATGTTAGAATTTTATTGTCCATTTTACTTTACATTTTATTGATTAAAATTTAATAAGCTAGGACATATAGAATTAAATGTATATAGACTATTACCAATATCATAGCTATTATTACTCAGAATCCAGTATCTCAACTCAAGAACGTACTAGGATTTTCTACAAATATTAGTCTGAAAGAAATTATAACTATTTTGAAAAGATGGAAAACAGTAATATAGAAACGTAGAAGGGGACACCAGGGGTTGCAGACACCAATAGGACTACCTTGGGTCTCCAACTGTTAACCTGCATCCAATCTCTCAATCAGCCGCTACCTGCTCCAAAATCTGCACAGAAAGTGTAGAGTGTAGTATCAATACAACCAATCCCATGTACTAGTAAATGTTTAGGCTAACCTCAACGAGGTAGTGATGAGGCTACATCGGGGCAATTACAATATAACTTGCATACAATGTAAAATAAAACCGGCAAGAAGGACGAAACAAAAATAAAATAAAATAGTAACTTGTAAGAAATGAATACAGAACTCAATTATCTTATCACAACCTAGCTATGACCAATCTTTAAGTGAAATGCAAACTATAGAATAACTTCACAGTAGAAGAAAGATACATAAACACATAAACTGATGCGGCATGCATTCCGATCCCACAATATAATCAGTATAACCATGAATATTCTTCCTTATTAGTCCATATAAATCCACCCTTATTCTTCAAGTTGCGGCGTGCGACATGATCCTACAGTACAATAGTAATTCACCCTTATTTCTCGTCAATATACCACCCTTATTACTCCTGATGTGACGCATAACCCGATTCCAACATATAATACCATTTCACCCTTATTCCTCCTCAATGTATCATACATATTCCTGCTGTAATCTGCAACTGGATCCCACCATATCAGTACCAATCACACAATAAGAACAACAATTTTACAATTTAGCTCAAAACTCTTCACAATATTTAAACCTCAAACTAAAGCAAATAGAAAGCTATAGAATTATGAAACTTCACTCAAATTATACTACTCGGCGAAACCAATCCAAAATATACCATAAAGCACCAATAACTGACTTGAGCCAATAATATGAGTCAATAAAACTACGAAATAGCTTATACCTTCAATAATGAAAAACAATGTCTGATAAGTAATAATTAAGCATGGAAATAATAGTGAAACATGTAGTAGTCCAGGCAGGAAACAATATATTATAAAGGGGAAGAAAACAAGAAAATGAGATAAATTGACAGCGCATAGGTACTCGTCACCTCACCTATACGCCACATACATGGATTTCCACATACCAATTAATTTAGGTATCCTTAACCATATGCCACTCACTGCTTAATTACCGCTTTTTCTCCAGTCTCCACCTCTGAATCACTCATATCTAGTCATATTTTACTTAATAACATCAATTATCACTAAAGAAATCAAGTCCAATATATAATTATAAGTTTCCCCATATTTCCCTCAAAAAAGTCAAAAACCGACCTGGGGTCTGCTTCGTCAAAATCCAAAATTCGGACCAAAATTAGATTACCCATTCACCACCAAGCCCGGATATACAATTATTTTTGGAATCCGATCACAATTTGAGGTCTAAATCCCCAAATTTTAAAATCTCTAATTTCTACCCAAAAATTCCCTATTCCACAATTAAAACCTTAAATTTTTGGTTGAAACTTGTAAAATAAAGAGATATTTGAAAGAAATTAGTTAGGAATAACTTATTTTTTATTTGGGAAAGAAATGGTGTTTGAAAAATTGCCTAGGGGGTTTCTTGTGTTTGGATGTTTTTAAAAATGAGAAAAATTCCCTCTAAGTCAAGACTTATTAGCTGCAGGTGTCGCATTTGCGAAGCTCCCAAATGCGAACTCCTCGGTTTCCTGCAACCTTCGCAAATTGGATCAGCCTATCGCAAATGCAAACTTGGACTTCGGCAAATGCAGACCAATTCTTCGCAAATGCGAAACTACCCAGTCCGCTCCCATGCTCGCAAATGCAAACTTTTTCATTGCTAGCCAAACCCCGCAAATGCGAGATCTGCAGACCTAAATTGTACCAACTTTATTTTCTAAGTTCATTTCACTCTGTAGCCTATGTGAAGCTCACCCGAACCCACGGGACTTCAACCCAAAGATGCACCCAAGTCTTAAAATATTATATGAATGTGACGACCCAAAGGGTCATCACTTATTTTCCTCATCTATTCCGTGGTTCCGAGGCCTTGAAAACCTCATTTTATATTGCCTTGATTTGCGTGCACAGTCCAGGCGCGTAGTCGGAAAATTATTATATGGAAATATGTGAATTCTGTGAATAATTTGAAAATTTTTAATATTAATATTACTATAGTTTACTTTGGTCAACCTTTCTCGTAAACGGACCCAGACTCGAGATCGGACTGTCCTGGAAGGTCCATAGAAAAATGTGGGACTCGGGCATGTGTCCGAAGTTGAAATCCGAGGTATAAAACCTGAGTAAAAGAATTTTTTTTGGTAAATTGTTTTATTTTTTTGTGAAATTGTTAAGGAAAATAAAAATGAAAATTGATTAAAAGACCATGGTATCGGGCTCGTATTTTGTTTCCGACACCCGCAAGTCTTATATATTGTTTAAGCGCTTCATGTAAAGTTTGGTCAAAAACGAACATCGTTTGACGTGTTTCGGATAGGTTTGGGTTGCGTTGTGCTCGTTTTTCTTATGCTTCGACATCGTTTGTTCAAGTGTAAACGATATCATATTGAACAAATGAACTCCGATTACTGTTTCGAATGAATAATTAGATCCATATCATAATTACGGACCCGTGGCAAAAAGAATCATCGAATTTGGACATCGTATGAGGATTTTATAGCAATTTTACTAAGGTTACCCAGATTTTTAGATTAATAACGAAATTGCCCCTGATGGTTAAAACCTACATATCTCCTTCATTATAACGTAAAACTGAGTGATTCGAAAGTCTAAATTCGTTAGAATTGCACAAAGAATCCATTGGGGCAGTAAAATGCGTGAATAATATACCTATAATGAGCATGTCGAGTTTTCTTCCAATATTTGAACAGGAAGAAGCTTCTGAGGTGATTTTTAAGAGAGAAAATCAATGGGGATCACAGAGATAAGTGATTTGATTATTAAAACTCATTTATGGGTGATTATAAACCACAATCCCATTAGTTAATTAAAGAAAACAGTAGAAAAATAGGATTTTGGGCCCTGGAATTATGAGACTTTTAGGGGTCGATTTGAGGGGTCAAACGGACTCCGATTTTGGTATTCTTTATATGTACGGACTCGTGGCGAGACGAAGAATCTGTTAGTATAATTTTCGGAATTTTTGGATCAAGCGAGCCCGGGGTCGATTTTATAATTTTTGGACAGCATGTTAAAAATATTTTAATTAGGCAATTGAGTTGGTTTGTTGAGTATAATTGATGATATTAAATAAATTGTGTATAGATACGATTGATTTGGAGCCAAATTTCAAAGGAAAAACATTGCTTGATGATGGAGTGGACTATAAGCCGTTGAGGTAAGTGTTTGATCTATCCTAGCTTGAGGGAATATGAGTAGAGTATAATAACTTGCTAATTGCTAAATGATCGAGTGCGGTGTATAGGCATGATGATGAGCATCTATACACCGGAGTCTAGCATGACCGTGAGTCATTTATTGGTCCATGTTGTGATCTAATATGGAACTCTCCTAAGTTATATTATTGAGCCTTTGCCGAGTTCTGAAGGTTGTGTTATTGTTCCCTTGCCGGGACCTTATTATTGTTGTTGTTGTTATTGCTCCCTTGCCGGGATGTTATTATGACTATTGTTACTCCCTTACCGAAATGGTACTTGTTGTTTATTTCATTCTCCTTGCCCGTTGATTATGACTGTTGTTTGGCTGAGGAAGAGTGATAAAGCACGAAGGGTGATGTCGTGCCATTTTTAATTATATTCGCATGAAGGATCATTCTGTGCCATTGTTAATTATATTCGCGCGACGGATCATTCTGTGCCATTGTTAATTATATTCGCGCGACGGATCATTCTGTGCCATATTTTACTATTTATGCACGAAGGAACATTTCGTGCCATTGTTAATTAAATCATGCACGAAGGATCATGCCGTACATGAATTTGAGGATTAGAGTAAAAGCACGAAGGGTGATACCGTGCACTTTTATTTGCTTATTTGGTGCGGATGAGATTGAAAGCACGAAGAGTGATGCCATGCACTTTTATTTGCTTATTTGGTGAGGATGAGAGTAACACCACGAATGGTGATGTCGTGCACTTTTATTTGCTTATCTGGTGAGGATGAGAGTAAAAGAACGAAGGATGATGTCGTGCACTTTTTTGTTTGCTTATTTGGTGAGGATGAGAGTAAAAGCACGAAGGGTGATGCTGTGCACTTTTATTTGCTTATTCTGTGAGGATGAGAGTAAAAGAATGAAGGGTGATGTCGTGCACTTTTATTTGTTTATTTGGTGAGGATGAGAGTAAAAGCATGAAGGGTGATGCCGTGCAACTACTCAAATTCTTGTTTCGTGATAACTGTTTCTTGCACTTTGTTTTTACCTTACTAATGAATTATGTATATTCGATTGTGCTCCCCATAGCACATTCCCTCCCTTACTATTTGTGTTGCTCAGTATTTATGTTATTTTGTGGTACATATGTATATAGAATTGCACAGGTTTATGTGAGTGTTTGGTCTTAGGCTTGTCACGACTTCGCTGGGATAGGCCAGACACTTACAAACACATGGGGTCGGTGGTGCTGATACTATACTTCTGTGCATTTTTACACAGATCCAAGTTTTGAGCAGCAGCAGCAGCAGTAGCTCACTAGCAGGATTGTCATACTCTCGAGACTGAGGTAGCTTGCAGACGTTCCTAACCCCGACGTCTCTTCTTATGCATTTCATTTATGTTGTAGTCTCATCATTTCGGGACAAACAGTTTTTATATTTCTTTCAGACCATTAAGTGTAGTTATTCTTAGTAGGTCGTGAGTAAGTGACTCCACATCTTGGGTAGAGGATTTATGTTGAGTATTTCACATTTATATTCAAATTTATGAAAGTAGACTTCTGCAGTTAATGTTATTATTATTGTTATTATTCATGTTATTAAATTGACAACGAGATGGTTTTTATTAATGGAAAGACGGTGAGTAAATTGACTTGCCTAGCTACCACGAGTAGGCGCCATCACGATCCCAATGGTGGGAAATTCGGGTCGTGACAAGTTGGTATCAGAGCACTAGGTTACATAGTCTTACAACTCACGAACAAACTTAGTAGAGTCTAAGGGGTAGGTTCGGAGAGCTGTACTTTTTCCTCACAGTCTATTGAGTTAGGAAAAATCTCTTTTTTGTTCTTTCCAATTGTGCGAATTCGTTCTTCAAATGTTAAATTGTATTTTTACTCTTGTCTTCCCACGAATGGCGATGTCACGTACCACTTCTTCAGTCGAAAAATGGCACAGGCTGGTGATAAATCAACTACACCTTTAGAATTTTTACGGAGGTCGGATAGGTTTCACCAAAATCTTCGCTACCACCTTCAGCGGTGCATCTTTTAAGAACCCACGGGGTTGTGCATGACCGCTGCGACAAGGTTTTACAGAACGTGGGAATAGTCGAAAGTGAGGGGGTTGATTCTACTGTGCTTTGGATGGCAAATAGAAGAAGTGGGAAGATAATGTATTTACCACACCAGTTGTGGTTTCAGTGGACCTTGACGTCTGGATTATTTATTTATGTTGCGAAGGACAAATATTATGAATTATTGGATGTTGTGACTCTGACTTACAGCCAAAAGGGGGAATTCCACTATTAGTGAATGGACCAGAAGGCCATGTGATATGTTAGTTTGGCTTGGAATGTATTTATATATGGTATGGAACAAGTCCCCCAAATAAACTATACATATTTAAGGTTTGGTACTCTGCAAGGGGGTAAGAATCGCCCCTAGAGAATAATGAAGAGTATATGAGTGAATGGGGTAGCTCAGCAGTGTTAAGAAAACATAGCAAAAGAAGAAATTGGTCGTCAATGTTTGTGAAAAGCCTACGAAGAGGGCAAGCCAGCCAATGCAACACTACCTACTCGACTTTATTTTAAGGAAATGTTCTGAAGAAGTCACATCCCAGATTCTCTGCAATATGTAGTATATGCAATCTGAACGGTTGTACCAGGTCACCATGACAGTGTCCGAATATGTCTTCATGTGCAATAAGTTAACTGAGACTTAAAGGAATTGTTGTGAATGTGGCATTTTGGAGAAATGTAATTTTAGGAAAGTACTCAGGCTACGTGCGCCATTGCAGTCAATACTTATCTTACTTGACCAGCCAGAGCTAGAGGTCAGTATGTTAGAGGTGGAGGTGAGAATCCTAGAGGTGGAGACCCAACCGTTGATATAATTTCTATGGTATGACTGAGGTCACTACAACAGATGGTGTACTCACATGTATAATTTTGATTGTTATAAAAAGGATATTTTTCCTTAAGTTGATTTGGTTTTTGTTTTTTGGAAGATTTAGGCGTGTCCTTTTAACATGCCACACTCATGAGTGAGTTTCGCATCCATCAAATCTACTTATGAGAATACTCACGTTGTGAAATTATATGGAGATAAATATGCCTATTATTATGTGTTGGTCACTAAGAATATTTATGAGGCTAAAAGTGACTTTATATTACTTACTAAAATGGGAGTTGATGTGATTCCTGGAATAATTAATTTCAATTGTTAATTATATACCATATCGGCATAAGGGTTCATTTTATGTCGTGAGTTTCTTTGACAGACAATTATTGTAAAGAAGAAAGATAGGAAATGAAAATTTTAGACTGGCACAATGTGCAAGTACTTCTGATTCAGAGTTGAGGATGAGGTCCTCAAATTTTTGCATGATATGAAATATTTTTAAACCGAGCTCCAAGCCACGGTGGATATCATATGAGGACAAGGTCCTGGTAGTAAAATTTTATGTGTTTAAAATTCTCCTTTTATGAAATAAAAAAATTTGGTATTATATTTTAAATGGGAAGTCGTGCCTGTTAGGATTATTTGACAATTCTTGTATAGTTTCTATTCATATTTAGTCATTTCTATTTTGTAACTTTTGAGTTTTAGCCTTTGAGATGAGCACCCAAGTGAGGCTAAATATGACTCATTAATTCGGGAAAGTAATCATGAGGTCTCCATACCTCACTGTGAGTAAAGTGGGAGTTTTGGAATAAGGTATTTGATAACGCACGGTTAATTGGCAATGTTGTAAATTAAGTACAACTCTTATGGCCAGAGTCATGGTTATGTGCATATGTATGAGGTGTTCATGCCTTATTTAGACTTGTCCGTGATAGTCTCCATTGATAACGTATTGATATGCTCCCGCAGTCAGGAAGAGCATGCGCAGCATCTCAGTGTGGCTCTCCAGACTCTGAAAAATAGTCAGCTATATGCAGATGTTTCCAAAGTATGAGTTCTGGGTAAGTACAGTTGCATTCTTGGATCATGTTGTGACAGCAGAAAGTATACATATTGATCCACGGAAGATGGAAGCAGTCAAGGACTGGCCTAGACTAACATCAGCCAAAAAGATCTGGAGTTTCTTAGGGTTAGCAAAGTATTATTGGCGATTTGTGGAGGGGTTTTCATATATTACAACCCCGATGACCCGATTGACCTAGAAAGGTGTTCAGTTTGAATGGTCAGATGAATGTGAGGCGGGCTTTTAGAAGCTCAAGACAACTCTGACTAAGGCACTAGTGTTAATTTTTCCCATAGGTTTAGCGCCTTACATAGTCTACTGTGATGCTTCCCGTACTGGGCTTGGAGAAGTGTTGATGCAGGATGGCAAGGTTATTTCATATGCGTCGAGACAGTTGAAAATCCATTAGAGGAATTATCCGGTTCATGACCTAGAGTTGGCAGCGGTTGTTCATGCCTTGAGAATTTTGAGGCATTATTTATATGGTGTGGCATGTGAGGTATTCTCCAATCACATAAGTCTTGAGTAGCTGTTTAAACCGAAGGAGTTGAATTTGAGGCAGAGAAGGTGGTTAGAATTGTTGAAAGATTATGATGTCACCATTTTATATCACCCGGGAAGAAGCAAATATGGTGGCCGATGCTTTGAGCAAGAAGTCAGCCAGTACGGGCAGTCTTGCTTATATTCCAATCAATCAGAGGCCGCCTGATTTGGATGTTTAGGACCTAGCCAACCGATTAGTGAGGTTGGATATTTCTGAGCCTAGTCGAGTGCTAGCTTGCATGGTCGCTCGCTCTTCATTATTGGAGCGTATCTGGGATCGGATATTTGATGATATTCATCTATGTGTCGTTAAAGACACGATTCAGCTAGGAGGTGCCAAGCAAGTCACCTTAAATACTGATGGAGTTCGGAGATTGCAAGGGCGAATTTGTGTGCCAAATATTGATGGACTTAGAGAATTAATTCAAGAGGAAGCTCACAGTTCCAGGTATTCTATTCATCCAGGCACAGAAAAGATGTATCAGGATTTTCGACAATATTATTGGTGGTGTAGAATGAGAAAGTAATTTTTGGCATATGTAGCACAGTGTTAGAATTGTCAGCAGGTCAAGACTATTTGAGAGAGGCTGCGTTCAGCTCAGTCTAGGCAGAAGAGTCATGCAGACTGTAAGGTCCGAGATGTAGATTTCATGGTTTGTGAGCGGGTAAGCTCTCGGTGTCGCTTATGAAGAGCGTGACTCGCATCCCATGGATGGTGCGTGATTGTTTATGACTGGTGATTGTGACTTGGTCCATCCCGAACAAGAATGTTTCTATTTGAATATATCTAGGCTTATTGCCGTGTCTGGAGCTTTGTGCCGATTTGTAGCATCCTCAGAGGATGAATATCAGTAGCATGCTTTGTATTATCATTGATCTCAGTCTTATGCTTAATCACCGCTATGAAATGCTAAGTCATGTTCCTGAAGTTAAATATCTAAAGTATATTCTTCTTAACAAATTGGAAACTGGAAAATTAATTGAATCAGTACGTGACTCATATGCATACTATGGACTAAGTATGGATCGGGCTGCTCGTCGTAGCAAATGTTATGATAGATTATGGATCGGGATGCGCGCCACAGCGTATGTTATGATTGAGTATGGGTTGGGCTCCACACCGCAACGAATGTTATGATTATATTGCGCTTGGGCTAAAGGAGTCCCTCCAGAGCCATTATCCACATTTGTTCCCCGACTAAGGTACTTCCTTCTTTTGTCCGTTCGAGGACGGACGGTTGTGTTAGAGGTGGAGGATGTGACGACCCAAAGGTTCATCACCTATTTTCCTCATATGTTGCATTTTTTCGGGGCTTTGAAAACCTCATTTTATATTACTTTGATTTGCGTGCACAGTCCAGGCGCGTAGTCGGAAAATATTTATATGGAAATATGTGAATTCTGTGGAAAAATTGAAGAATTTTGATATTAATATGACTATAGTTTACTTTGGTCAACATTTTTCGTAAACGGACTCGGACCCGATATCAGACAATCCCGGAAGGTCTGTAGAAAAATATGGGACTCGGACATGTGTCCGAAGTCGAAATCCGAGGTCTAAAACCTGAGTAAAGAATTTTTCTAGTAAATTATTTTTTTTTGTGAAATTATTAAGAAAAATGAAAATAAAAATTGATTAAAAGACCATGGTATCGGGCTCGTATTTGGTTCCGACACCTGCTACAAGTCTTATATATTGTTTAAGTGCTACCTATAAAGTTTGGTCAAAAATGGATGTCGTTTGACGTGTTTCAGATAGGTTTGGGTTGCGTTGTGCTCGTTTTTCTTATGGTTCGACATCGTTTGTTCAAGCGTAAATGATATCGTATTGAACAAATGAGCTCCGATTACTGTTTTGAATGAAGCATTAGATCCGTATCGTAATTACGAACCCGTAGCAAAAAGAATCATTGAATTTGGATATCGTATGAGGATTTTATGGCCATTTTACTAAGTTTGTCCAGATATTTAGGTTAATAACGAAATTGCCCCTGATGGCGTATTAAAAATCTGCACTATTTGC
Organism: Nicotiana noctiflora; assembly: GCA_032618575.1. NCBI lineage: Eukaryota > Viridiplantae > Streptophyta > Magnoliopsida > Solanales > Solanaceae > Nicotiana > Nicotiana noctiflora. Next base: position 201,878 of record JASVEL010001716.1, read on the forward strand.
AAATCGTAAAACCTACATATCTCCTTCATTATAAAGTCAAATTGAGTGACTAAAAAGCCTAAATTCATTAGAATTACACAAGGAATCCATTGGGAGCAGTAAACAGCGTGAATAATATACCTATAATGAGCAGGTCGAGTTATCTTCCAATTTTTGAACGGAAATAAGCTTCTGAGGCGATTTTTAAGAGAGAAAATCAGTGGGTATCACAGAGGTAAGTGATTTGATTATTAAAACTCATTTATCGGTGATTATAAACCATTATCCCATTCTTTAATTAATGAAAACAGTAGAAAAATAAAATTTTGGGTCTGAAATTGTGAGACCTTTAGAGGTCGATTTGAGGGGTCATACGGACTCCGATTTTGGTGTTCTTTATATGTACGACTCATGGCAAGACGAAGAATCCGTTGGTATGATTTTTCAAAATTTTTTTATCAAGCGGGCCCCAGGTCGGTTTTACAGTTTTTGGACATCATGTTAAAAATACTTTAATTAGGCAATTGAGTTGGTTTGTTGAGTAGAATTGATGATATTAAATAAATTGTGTATAGATACAATTTATTTGGAGCCAAATGAGAAAGGAAAAGCATTGCTTGAGGATTGATTGGACTCTAAGCCGTCGAGGTGAGTGTTTGATCTATCCTAGCTTGAGGGAATAGGAGTAGAGTATAATAACTTGCTAATTACTAAATGATCGAGTGCGGTGTATAGGCGTGGTGACGAGCATCTATACACCGGAGTCTAGCATGACCGTGAGTCATTTTTTGGTATATGTTGTGAGCTAATGTGGAACTCTCCTAACTTATCTTATTGAGCCCTTGTCGGGTTGTGAAGGTTGTGTTATTGTTCCTTTGCGGGGACCTTATTATTGTTGTTGTTGTTATTGCTCCCTTGTCGGGATATTATTATAACTGTTGTTACTCCCTTGCCGGAATGGTACTTGTTATTTATTTCATTCTTCTTGCTCGTTGATTGTGACTGTTTTTTGGGTAAGAAAGAGTGATAAAGCACGAAGGGTGATGTCGTGCCATTTTTAATTATACTCGCACGAAGGAACATTCCATGCCATTGTTAATTATATTCGCACGAAGGACTATTCCGTGCCATGTTTTACTATTTATGCACGAAGGAACACTCCGTGCGATTGTTAATTAAATCATGCACGAAGGATCATGCCGTTCCATGAATGTGAGGATGAGAGTAAAAGCAAGAAGGGTGATACCGTGCACTTTTATTTGCTTATTTGGTAAGGATGAGAGTAAAAGCACGAAGGGTGATGCCGTGCACTTTTATTTTCTTAATTGATGAGGATGAGAGTAAAAACACAAAGGGTGATGTTGTGCACTTTTATTTGCTTATTTGGTGAGGACGAGACTAAAAGTACGAAGGGTGATATCGTGCACTTTATTTGCTTATTTGGTGCGGATGATAGTAAAAGCACGAAGGGTGATGCCGTGCACTTTTATTTGACAATTTGGTGAGGATGAGAGTAAAAGCACGAAGGGTGATGCCGTGCAACTATTCAATTTCTTGTTTCGTGATAACTGTTTGTTGCACTCTGTTTTTACCTTACTAATGAATTATGTATACTCGATTGTGCTCCCCATAGCATGTTCCCTCCCTTGCTATTTGTGTTGCTCAGTATTTATGTTATTTTGTGGTACATATGTATATAGAATTGCACAGGTTTATGTGAGTGTCTGGTCCTAGGCTTGTCACTACTTCACCGGGATAGGCCAGACACTTACCAGTACATGGGGTCGGTTGTGCTGATACTACACTTTTGTGCGTTTTTGCAGAGGTTCAGGTTTTGAGCAGCAGCAGGAGCAGTAGTTCACTAGCAGGATTGTCATACTCTCGAGACTGAGGTAGCTTGCAAAAGTTCGCAGGCCTAGCGTCTCTTCTTATGCTTTTCGTTTATGCTGTAGTCTTATCGTTTGGAGACAAATAGTTGTTATATTTCTTTCAAACCATTACGTGTAGTTATTCTTAGTAGTTAGTGAGTTAGTGACTCCACATCTTGGGTAGAGGATTTACGTTGAGTATTTCACATTTATATTCAAATTTATAAAAGTAGACTTCCGTAGTTAATGTTATTATTATTACTCGTGTTATTAAATTAACAACGGGATGGTTTTTATTAATGGAAAGACGGTGAGTAAATTGGCTTGCCTAGTTACCACGAATAGGCGTCATCACGATCCCGATGGTAGAAAATCAAGGTCGTGACAAGTAACTTGCTCGTGCGATCAAATTGCCAACATAATATCTATAACTACGGATTTAGCACTAAAATACATGAAATTCCTAAGAACACTTTAAAATTCCCATTTTAACAACCGGACATCCAAATCACGTCAAATTAGTTATATTTCTGACCAAATTTCACAGATTAGGTATAAATATTATTTTGGACATGTACCAAGCTCCGAAACCAAAATATGTGTCCAATACCGACAAGATCTAAAATTAACCAAACTCTTAAAACCATTTGATTTTCAGTCTTACAATTTTCATCAAAAATTTATTTCTCGGACTAGGACCACATAATTCGATTTTGGGCATACGCCAAGGTCCTATATTTTGATACGGACCGTTTGAGACCGTCATAACACGAATCTGGGTCCGTTACTCAAAATATTGACGGAAGTGAACTAAATTAACTTTTAAAGACAAAAATTCCTCGAAACACAGAATTGAGTTTCTAAATATAAGATGAACTTTTGGTTCATCACAAATATTATTCACTCACTAGGCCAATAGTTTCTGATGGGAGGCTCAAATTCGCTATTTATCATAGGGAAATAACGATGTCTCTTATTAGATAAAGGTTAGTTTGGTATATGATAGATAAACAAAATTAATTATGATGAAAATTTAGTATCGTCGTATCCCTTGTTTGGATAGTAATCTTGGGATAAGTTATCACATGATTCTGAGATAACTAATACTTGGCAGAGGGGATAGTAATCGCACGATAAGTTATCCTGGGATATAGCAGTAAAATTGATGATTCTAAAATTAATTCAACATACTAAATAGTCAATAAGAAATAATACTGGTATAACTTGTCTTCAAACCAAATGACTCGTTAGTATAAAACAAAATGAAAGAGTAAATTCAAACTCCCATTTAATAAAAAATTTAAATTTCAAAGATAATTTCAGTTAGTATTCCATCGGGTGCTCATTGTCACTGGCGTGTTTTATGTCTCACAAAAATAGCCCGCACGGCAGCCAAGACTCGTCTTGACTTCAGCCTGCTCCAACACTCGGCCAAAATTTCAGTAACTTTGGACTTTGATTATTTATGCAACGTTTCAACGTAGTAAGCTTAGGATGAACTTAGGCAACGAAAATATAAGTGAAGGGACAGAATTTAAATTTGAACAAAAGACACAATTTACAGGAAACTGTTTTCCCAACTTTGTATTTAACTCGAGCATACAAAGAAACTCATCTCGAAATACATCCGTGTACAAAAAAAGGACCACTCTTGACCCTCACAAGACTACTCTTAGCCTTAGGTTGTTTTCACTCTTGAAAACAAGACTTAGGACTCTTCCTAAATTAGAAACATGCACTCCACACACGTTTTTTCTCCCTTAAGTCACAAAAGGAAAGGGTGCTATAATACATGAAACTGCCCCATATTTACAATAGTTGCCCCATTTTAGGCCACAACACCTGCTCACTAACCCACTACTTTACTCTAGTGTAGTTGACACCCCCAACTACTAGGATCGTGTAAATCATGCTAAAGTAAATGGGATCATGGCCCCCAAAAACGTGCTAACTCCTGCCAGCATGATAGGACAATGCTCAACTGCTGCCCATGTGCACAGCATGTGCCGGTAACCTCCTTTGACTTGGTCCATTCTATTGTTGCTGCCCAATTTCGTTCCTTGGCTTGGATCAGGCACCAATACCATTGCCTCCAGCTGCATTGTACCCCAATTTGCTTTCCCTGTCGCCCATGACATGGCCCGTTTGCCGCAACATAGCACCATGCCAAATCTGTCCGCGCACTGCCTTCCTGTTGTACATTTGCTTGCCTTTGCCTTTCCGTTTTTGCCTTTCAATCGTATCACATCCTTATGCCTTGATGCATTTACCATAATCAAGTGTCACACTTAGCCTGCAATTCATTTCCAAGCCATTGCTAAGCTGCCTCGGATCCGTTCAAAGCCTTAGCCATCACTTGCCCGTTTTCCCAATTTGACTTTCGTGCTACTCGCGCACCCCTCGTTTGCAACACTCTCGCTGCCTCATGAAAACACTCCTGTTGTCAAGTCGAGCTCCAATGTCGGAGGTCTAGCAAACCATCCACACTCTTTGAAACTCGACGTCCTCGTCGAGGTCAACTCAATGTATGAGTCCTAAGTGGTTGACAAGCACAGCCCCTTGACCTCTCTCCTCGGCTACAATTGCATTGACTCCAACAATTTGCTTGTCACTGTTCAGTGTCTCCAATGCAGCCCTCTTCTTCGCGGCAGTCAAAGCATTTAGCACTGCCTTGTTCGGACAGTCCCTCGCTCGATGTGGTCCATCACATAGGAAACAACCGCTGAATTTGCTGCCCTTCTCCTTGCTCTTTGAAGTTCCAGCCTCTTGCTTTCCCTTCCCTCGATCTTCATGTGCATTGCCACTTTCACATTTCTTCCACTCATTTGCCTTGTCCTTCTTTCCGTCATTGGACTTAGAAGTAGAACTCTACTCACTAAAATGAAAATCGCCCAATGCATCTGCAGCAGCCACAGCACTTGCGAGGTTTTGAATATTCTGCCTTCGCAACTCCAGTTGTGCCCAATGTTGCAGCCCGCTCATGAAGTTGTGCAACTTGTCTTCTTCCGACATGTTGTTGATGCTAAGCATCAACGATGTGAAGTCCTTCCGTTAAGCTCGAACTGATCCAGTTTGTTTCAACTTTTTCAGTTTGTCCCTAGCAATCCAAGATGTATTACTAGGAAGAAATGGATCCTTCAATTCCTTTTTAAGCCGCCACCATGACTCAATCTTTGGTATACCCATACTTACATCTTCAGCAACCCGAGTGCGCCACCATAACTTAGCATCATCACTCAAATACATGCTAGTCAAGGTTACTTTCTTTTCTTCGTCTTGCACACGAATAGCATGAAAGTACTGCTCCATATCCCAAAGAAAATTCTCCAATTCGCGTGCACTCCTTGCACCACCGAGTGCCTTTGGTTCAGGTATTCTCACTTTGAGACATTCAGCACCACGTTGAGGAGCATCCTCGCCTACAGCACGTCGTAGTATCACCGTCTCGACCTTCAGATATGCGTTCTCCTAACTAAGCCTTGACATTTCACCCTCAAGAAATGCAATTCTAGTCATAAGAGACTGAAGTTCTTCCCCTTCCCAAACATTTCCCACCAATGCTTCCAATTTCGCAAGCCTATCTCGCAGTTCATTGTTACCACCAGCCATGTTCTCGAACAACACCACGAAATCTGCCACTGCATGTTGTGTCTCCACCACGAACCTGCTCTGCTCTGATACCAGTTGTCACTGGCGCGTTTTATGTCTCACAAAAACAGCGCGCGCGGCAGCCAAGACTCGTCTTGACTTCAGCCTGCTCCAACACTCGGCCAAAATTTCAGCAACTTTGGACTTTGATTATTTATGCAGCGTTTCAATGTAGTAAGCTTAGGATGAACTTAGGCAACAAAAATATAAGTGAAGGGACAGAATTTAAACTTGAACAAAAGACACAATTTAGAGGAAACTATTTTCCCAACTTTGTATTTAACTCGAGCATACAAAGAAACTCATCTCGAAGTACACCCGTATACGAAAAAGGATCACTCTTGACCCTCACAAGACAACTCTTAGCCTTAGGTTATTTTCACTCTTGAAAACAAGACTTAGGACTCTTCCTAAATCAGAAACATGCACTCCACACACGTTTTTTCTCCCTTAAGTCACAAAAGGAAAGGGTGATGCCCATTTATAATACAAGAAACATCCCCATGTTTATAATAGTTGCCCCATTTTAGGCCACAACACTTACCCACTAACACACTACTTTACTTTAGTGTAGTTGAAACCTCCAACTACTAGGATTATGTAAATCATACTAAAGTAAATGGGATCATGGCCTCCAAAAACGTGCTAACTCCTGTCAGCATGATAGGACAAAGCTCAACCGCTGCCCATGTGCACAGCATGTGCCGGTAACCGCCTTTGACTTGTTCCATTCCATTGTTGCTGCCCAATTTCCTGCCTTGGCTTGGATCAGGCACCAATGCCATTGCCTCCAGCTGCATTGTGCCCCAATTTGCCCGTGCCATCGCCCATGACTTGGCCCGTTTGCCGCAACTTAGCACCATGCCAAATTTGTCCGCGCACTGCTTTCCCGTTGCACATTTGCTTGCCTTTGTCTTTCCGTTTTTGCCTTGCTTTGGCATCACTGCCTCATGCCTTGATGCCTTTGCCATAATCAAGTGTCACCCTTAGCCCGCAATTCATTGCCAAGCCCTTGCTAAGCTGCCTCGGATCCGTTCAAAGCCTTAGCCATCACTTGCCCGTTTTCCCTTTTTGACTTTGGTGCTACTCGCGCACCCCTTGTTTGCAACACTCTCGCTGCCTTATGACAACACTATTGTTGTCAAGTCGAGCTCCAATGTCGGAGGTCTAACACTCATCTTACATGCCAAGAAAATGTTAGGGCACAACTTGACTTTTAGTATATTGCCTGAGTTTAATGAAGCATTTGTTAAGATTATTATTCGATACTTGTGCCCCGTCAATTTAAGATCTTGAATCGCCTAGAGTCCACATAGATGTTTCGTATTCGTGGACCACATAAAATGACTTAGATCCAGTGTGATAAATAAGCCTTTGGACCATGTGAAATGTGCATGACTTACCCTCTTTATGATTCTCTATCCAATATAGAATCTCCACTATTCTCTCTAAAGTATGATATGACAAGGAAAGATGTTTGTCTGTTAACAAAATGCACAAAATAGGCCAAATAGCTGTCAGGTATGGGTTTGTCTCCCACCGTCTCCTTTTGCCAAAGTACTTTCAGCTTAATTTGCAATTTGCAATACCAGTGATAGTACTAATTTATGAGTGTATAGACACAAATTCAAAATTTTAAGTTTATACGTTTTGAAGATCTCAAGTTAATATAATATTTCCTCCGTTTTCAAATTTGATGAGATAGTTTTTTTTTTAGTCTTTTACAAAATAAATAATATATTTTTAAATTTGAAAATAATTTAACGTTCAATTCTTCATTTTACTCATTTTACCCTTAACGAGAAACATTTATAAGCAGACAAATATTATGGCCCGACAAAAAAATTACCCCTTAAGCTTTTAAGATTACAAGTTCCAAAAGTCTTCTTTATTTTTTTATAAACTTCGTACCGTGTCAAACTATCTCATCTAAATTTAAACGAAGAGAATAATAACGAACTAACGAATTGTGAGGGTGTTTGGTTAAGCTTATAAGCTGGTCAAACTAGCTTATAAGCACTTTTTGGCATATCTACGCGTTTTGCAAAATTAAAAGTATTTATAAGTTAAGTATTTATAAGCAAAAAATAAGTCAAAAGTGATAAGTTGGTCTCCCCCAACTTATCAAATTTCAGCTTATTAATTTCAGCACTTTTATCCAAACACGTAACTGATTATTTTTTAAATCAGTTTCATTATTTAAAAGTGTTTTTTAACACATAATACGTATCAGCTACTCTAAATCAGCTATGCCAAATAAGCTTTGTATTTTTAAAGTAAATATTTTGATACTTCTTTTTAATATAAATACAAGCTCTAGACAGAAATAACGGAGTTCACGTAAACATGTATTCTTTGCACAAGATCAGCCCCCGCCTTCAATTATTTTATCAGACACTGTTACCTTCTGCCAGAATAGGTCATATTTCTCATAGTTTTACCCCTTTCATTGATCACTAGCTCTCTTGGGTGCAATACCCCGATTTGGTATTTGTCCCTGGCGTGTAACTAAAAATGGAAAAGAAAAGAAAGGGCAGTCTGGTGTATTAAATTTTTGTTATGTAAGGATCCAAAAAGGTTCGGATTACAAGGTTCTATTATATGCAATTTTATCTTATATTTTCGCAAAAAACTTTTTTTACGGCTCGAACGGCATTACTTCCTAATTACATGATAGCAATTTTGCCAATTACCAGTTACATCGAGGCACCCTTCTCGGGTGTAGCTCTTAAAATTAAATTAGTTGATTTGTTTGTAAATATAGCGTAGAAGTATTTTCTTCCCCTAAGTAAAGCAAAGGAAATCACAATTTATAACGGGCTAGTCATTATTAATACAAACTGTTTCTGACCTTTGTTTTAATATAGAACTCAAAGACAGAAAATTCAAGTCTAATTGAGTAAGAGCAATTTGAATCTCTTTTATTCTCTCTTGGGTTTATTTAAAAAAACTTCAAGGCCAATTCCTTTTGTTTTTTTAAAACATGCGGCCGGTTTGACTAAGTTGACCGGGGGAGATAGATTTAATTTGACTACAAATTATCATAATCATCAAAGCAATAATTCTCTTAATTCTAATTGGCAAATAATAACAACAATAATAATTATAACAAATATATATATATATATATATATTCAAAGAAACCAGGGGCTTCTCAAAATCCTCGCGGTGTATGTTAAGCTAATCGCTGGAACGATGACTCGCAGACGTTTCCAGAAAAAAAAAATCAGAGTAGATGATAAAATTTCAAAGCTAAATCCCATAGAAAAGAGCTCAGCAAAGGCTATGGAGGCCATTTCTGAATCTTCAAAGATGCAAGTTGGATTTTGGCAATCTCGCACAGATCAACCATAGAGAAACTTCAGGATCAGCTAGTTGGCAATAGAAAAGAGCAAATCAAAGCTCAATCCCTATGCATGTCGATTTAAGGGGAAATGTCAACCCCCTTGTTCGTGAAGATAATGTTCCACTGAAGAACAAGGAACAGAAAAATGTAGTTCGAGTAACCTCTCCTGCAGTAGCTACCGCTACTGTTCCATTGATGAAAAAGGAACAAAATACGGCTATAGTGGTGCCAAAGGAGTCTACTTGGGTTGGAATCCTCACTGGTAACAGATATGCAGCTAATGGTATGACTCTGAGCTATTTAACTCCTGAAGTCATAGAAGGAAACCTAGTGGCTAAGCTTGAGAAAGTAGAAATTGAGTAGGAAAATATGAAATGAAAGTGTGCCATAATAATATATGTTCTTGGTGAAAAACCTGGATATAATTACATGAAAAGTTACATAAACAACCAGACCTATATTACCATGATGAAGGTTATTATATAGTCAGGTTTCATAGTATGGATGATATGAAAAAAATTATGTGTGCTGGACCATATATATATACACAAAGAAACCAGGGGCTTCTCCAAATCCTCGCGGCGTATGTTAAGCTAATGGCTGGAACGAAGACTCGTAGACGTCTCCAAAAACAAAATATCAGAGTAGATGATAAAATTTCAAAGCTAAATCCCATAGAAAAGAGCTCAGCAAAGGCTATGGAGGCCATTTCTGGAGCTTAAAAAATACAAGCTGGATTTTGGCAATCTCACACCGATCTACAATAGAGAAACTTCAGGATCAGCTAGTTGGCAATAGAAGAGAGCAAATCAAAGCTCAATCCCTATGCATGTCGATTTAAGGGGAAATGTCAACCCCCATGTTCGTGAAGATAATGTTCCACTAAAGAACAAGGAACAGGAAAATGTAGTTCGAGTAACCTCTCCTGTAGCAGCTACCGCTATTGTTCCGTTGATGAACAAGGAACAAAATACAGCTATAGTGGTGCCAAATGAGTCTACTTGGGTTGGAATACTCACGGGTAACAGATATGCTGCTAATGGTATGACTCTGAGCTATATAACTCCAGAAGTCATAGAAGGGAACCTAGTGTCACGACCCGGATTTCCCACCATCGGGGTCATGATGGCGCCTACTAAATGGAAGCTAGGCAAGCCAAATATTAATTACATCTCCATTAATTACCAATTTCTTATTATGTCTTATTATTAAAAATATATAAATTACAGTGGAATAATCAAAATTAGCGGAAGACTTAGTCAGATATGATAAAGATAACCCAAACATGATACACTACCCAAGACTGGTGTCACAATACTCACGAACTTCTAAGAATAATACACATAATTGTCTGAAAGAAAAATAGAAGCTGTTTATCTCGATTACATGAGATAACATAATGAAAAGCATAGATAGAAGAGACAACGGGTCCTGCGGACGCCTGCAAGGCTACCTCGTAGTCTCAGTAGTCGAAAACTCCACAAGTTGCTACTGCCGCTGCTGCTGTCCGTAACCTGTATCTGCGCAAAAAGGGTGCAGAGTGTAGTATCAGCACAACCGACCCCATTTGCTGGTAAGTGCCTGGCCTATCCCAGCGAACTAGTGACAAGGCTAAGGCCAGTCACCCACATAAACCTGTACAGTTACAATATATATATATATATATATATATACAATACATTTATAAGGAAATACTCTGTTCTGAAATAACAGTCAATAACTCATGATATCCAGAATAATCTAATCAACAAAATAAATCTTACTTTCATGTCTCAATTCCTCTCTCATTTCATATCTCGTGGTAGGCGTACCACCCGCTCCCAACTATCACAGTAATTATATCTTGTGGTAGGCGTACCACCCGCTCCCAAATATATTAATAGGCTACCGGCAACTATGGCCAATGCCAAGATTTAAGTCACTTTGTTGTCGGCGTGCCACACGATCCCAATTCATAAATATATATGTGGTCGGCGCGCCACACGATCCCAATTCATAAATATATAAGTGGTCGGCGCGCCACACGATCCCAATTCATAAATACATAAGTGGTCGGCGCGCCACACGATCCCAATTCATAAATATTTATATTACCGGCATTTAGCCAATATTCTCTATATCAACAATATTTATAATTACCGGTTTTAAACCAATAATTGATAATAATTTCAACAATTTATCTTCATTACCGGTATAACACCAATAACTCTTAATCAACAATTTATTCATAACTGAATTCATATTCCTACAAGCTAGGATAGAACAAACACTTACCTCGAAAGTTTACGAACGATTCAATCCGTAGCAATGCCTTTTCCTTTTGAATTTGACTCCAATCCAATCGTATCTATACACAATTGATTTAATATCATCAATTCTACTTAACAAACTAGTTCATATTGCTAAATATGGTTTTTACAACATTCTGCCGGAATAGTAAAAATCGACCCCGGGCCCACATAATCGAAACTCAAGTTTCGAACCCAAATAAGTTCACCCAATCCTCCATGAGTTCAAATATACAATTTGTTCTTAAGTTCGACTCCAAAACGAGGTCTAGATCGCAAATTCTTTGAAAGTCCTAACTATACCCATTTCTCCAATTTTTCAACCAATTTACACCTAATTAGGCTTAGGAATTCAAATAATATTGATGGAAAATGAAGAAAACGAGTTAAGAATCACTTACCCAAGTAGTTCGATGAAGAATCGCTCAAAAATCGTCCAAGGAGCTGTGGAGAAGAGAGTTGAACAGAAATGGGATTTTTTATCCCGTTTCTGTTCTGTTTTGGGATTAAATTCACTGGGCAGCGATTTTGTTCTACGCGATCGCGTGAACCGGGTCGCGATCGCGGAAGGCAAATATTCAACACTACGCGATCGCGTGGTCAATGCTGCGATCGCGTAGAAGAATTTCGCTGGGGTGGCTTATTTGTACTACGCGATCGCGTGAACAGGGTCGCGATCGCGTTGAAGGAGAACGGAAGGCTACGCGATCGCGTGCAGACGGCTGCGATCGCGTTGAAGAAGAACAGAAAACTACGCAATCGCGTGCAGACGGCTGCGATCGCGTTGAGTAATTTGACAAGGCAGTGCGATCGCGTGTACAAGGCCGCGATCGCGTAGAATAAAATGTCTGTGTGAAAATTGCAGAAAATCTGCCAGTTTCCTAAGTCCAAAAACACCCCGAACCACCTCCGAAACACTCCCGAGCCCTCGGGGCTCCAAACCAAATATACACACAAACTCAAAAACATCATACGAACTTGCTCGCGCGATCAAATCGCTAAAATAACATCAAAATCAATGAATTGAGCCTTAAAACTCAAGAATTCTTTAAAATTTCATAATTTCCAAAATCTTCAATTTAAGGCCGAAACACGTCAAACGACGTCCGTTTTCAACCAAACTTTACAGGAAGCGCTTAACCAATATATATGACATGTACCGGGCGTCGAAACCAAAATACGAGCCCGATACCAGTACTTTTTAATCAAAATTCAGTTTCATTTTCCTTAAACATTTTCAGAAAACAATTTAACAGAAAAATTCTTTTACCGGGGTTCTAGACTTCGGATTTCAATTCCGGGCATACGCCCAAGTTCCACATTTTTCTACGGATTTTTTGAGACCGTCAAATCACAGATCCGAGTCCGTTTACCAAAAACGTTGACCAAAGTCAACCATATCAATATTAATATCAAAATTCTTCAACTTTTTCACATATTTCACATATTTCAACATAAATATTTTCCAGCTTTGTGCCCCCGGACTGTGCACGCAAATCTAGGCAACTATAAATGAGGTTTTCAAGACCTCGAAATCTCGGAATGATTAATAAAACAAGTGATGACCCTTTGGGTCGTCACAATCTCCACCTCTAAAACAACCGTTCGTCCTCGAACGGACAAAAGAAAGAAGTACCGAGTCAGGAAACAAGTGTGGGTAACGGCTCCGCATATCAGACTCGGACTCCCAGGTCGATGCCTCAGGAGGCTGACCTCTCCACTGAACACGCACAGAAGGATAACTCTTCGACCTCAACTGTAGAACCTGCCGGTCTAGAATGGCTACCGGCTCCTCCTCGTAAGATAGATCATTGTCCAATTGGACAGTACTGAAGTCTAACACATGTGTGGGATCGCCGTGGTATCTCCGAAGCATAGATACGTGAAAAACTGGATGCACGGCTGATAAGCTAGGCGGAAAAGCTAATCTGTAAGCCACCCCTCCCACTCTGTCTAGAATCTCAAATGGACCAATATACCTGGGGCTGAGCTTGCCCTTCTTCCCGAACCTCATCACGCCCTTCATAGGCGACACTCGGAGCAATACTCGTTCGCCAACCATGAAGTCTACATCTCGAACCTTACGATCCGCATAAGTTTTCTGCCTGGACTGAGCTGAACGCAATCTCTCCTGAATAATCTTGACCTTATCCAAGGCCTCCTGAACTAAGTCTGTACCTAACAACCGAGCCTCTCCCGGTTCAAACCATCCAACCGGTGATCGACATCGCCTACCATACAACGCCTCATACGGAGCCATCTGGATGCTAGATTGGTAACTGTTATTGTAGGCGAACTCTGCTAATGGCAGAAACCGGTCCCACGAGCCTCCGAAATCAATAACACAGGCTCGAAGCATGTCCTCTAGAATCTGAATAGTCCTCTCGGACTGGCCATCCGTCTGAGGATGAAATGCTGTACTCAACTGAACCTGGGTGCCTAACTCTTGCTGGACCGCTCTCCAGAACCGCAAGGTAAACTGCGTACCCCGATCAGAGATAATAGATACTGGCACTCCATGGAGACGAACAATCTCCCTAATGTAAACCTCCGCTAACCTCTCCGACGAGTAGGAGACAGATATTGGAATAAAGTGTGCTGACTTGGTCAACCTATCAACAATGACCCAAATAGCATCAAATTTCCTCCGAGTCAAAGGAAGTCCAATAACGAAGTCCATAGTGATCTGCTCCCATTTCCACTCGGGAATTTCAATCCTCTGGAATACACCACCAGGTCTCTGGTGCTCATATTTCACCCGCTGACAATTTAGACACCGAGCGACATACGCAACGATATCTTTCTTCATTCTGCGCCACCAATAGTGCTCCCGTAAGTCCTGGTACATCTTCGCGGCGCCTGGATGAATATAATACCGCGAACTGTGGGCCTCCGCTAAGATTAACTCTCGAATCCCTTCGACATTGGGCACACAAACTCGACCCTGCAATTTCAATACCCCATCATCATCTAGATTTACCTGTGTGGCACCTCCCCGCTGTACTGTATCTCTCAACTCACGCAAATGAGGATCATCAAATTGCCTCTCTCGGATACGCTCTAATAAAGAGGAACGAGCGACCGTGCAGGCTAACACCCTGCTAGGCTCAGAAATGTCTAATCTCACGAACCGGTTGGCTAATGCCTGGACGTCTAGAGCTAATGGTCTCTGACTGACCGAGATATATATGTAAGACTACCCATGCTGGCAGACTTTCTACTCAATGCATCGGCCACCACATTGGCCTTACTCGGGTGATATAAAATAGTAACATCATAGTCTTTTAGCAACTATAGCCACCTTCTCTGCCTCATATTCAACTCTTTCTGCTTAAACAAATACTGAAGACTCTTATGATCGGTGTATACTTCACATGCTACACCATACAAATAATGCCTCCGGATCTTCAATGCGTGAATAATCGCCGCCAATTCTAGATCATGCACTGGATAGTTCTTCTCATGAATCTTCAACTGCCTCGAAGCATAGGCAATAACTTTGCCATCCTGCATTAACACTGCACCAAGCCCAATACGGGAAGCATCACAATAAACAGTATAAGGTCCCGTACCTGTGGGTAAAACCAATACCGGTGCTGTGGTCAAGGCTGTCTTGAGCTTTTGAAAGCTCGCCTCACATTCATCGGACCATTCAAATTGAACACCTTTCTGGGTCAATCTGGTCAGTGGGGTTGCAATAGGTGAAACCCCTCCACGAGTCGCCGATAATAACCCGCTAATCCCAAGAAACTCCGAATCTCTGTGGCTGATGTCGGTCTAGGTCGGTTCTTGACTGCCTCAATCTTCTTCGGATCAACCTGGATACCTGCTGCCGTCACAATATGACCCAGGAATGCAACTGAACTTAGCCAAAATTCACACTTCGAAATTTTGCATATAGTTGGCTATCTTTCAGAGTCTGTAAAGTCACTCTGAGATGTTGCGCATGCTTCTCATGACTGCAGAAGTAGGTCAATATGGAAACAATGAAGACTACAACGAACAAGTCTAAATAAGGCACAAACACACTCATGCGTATGCACATATCCATGACTCTGAAGTCTGGCCATAAGAGTTATTCTTTAATTACAACATTGTCAATTAACCCTGTTATCAAATACCTTATTCTACAAATTCCACTTTACTCAGAATGAGGTATGGTGACCTCGTGATTATTTTTCCGAATTAATGCGTCATATTTATCCTTACTTGGTGCTCGTCTCAAAGGCTAAGCTCAACGGTTTCAAAATAGAAATGGCTAAATATGAATAGAAACTATACAAGAATTGTCAAATAGTCCTAACGGACATGACTCTTATTTACGAATGCGATACGAAAATATTAATTCATAAAAGAAGAATTTTAAACACATAAACTCTTACTACCAGGACCCAGTCCTCATATGATATCCACCGCAGCTTGAAGCTCGGCTTAGAAATATTTCACATTATGCCAAAAATTGGAGGATCTCATCCTCAACTCTGAATCACAGTGCTTGCACATCATATCATCTGAAATTTTTCATTTCTTTTCTTTCTTCTTTTCAACTATTGTCCGTCAAAGAGCATCACGACATAAAAGAACCCTCATACCGACATGGTATACAATTTAACCATTTAAAATAGTTACTTCAGGAATTCATTCCCATTGTAATAATTAATATAAAGTCACTTTTGACCTCATCAATATTCCTAGTGACCAATACATAATAATAGAGATAATTACCTCCATTTAATAGCACAACGTGAGTATTCACATATGTAGATTTGATGATTACGAAGCTCACTCATGAGCGGAGCATATTAAGAGGACTTGCCTCAATTCTTCAAAGATCAAATCAAATTGAGGAAAAATGTTCCTTTTATAACAATCAGAATTGTACATGTGATAACATCATCTGGTGTAGTGACCTCAGTCACACCATAGAAATTATGTCAACAACTAGATCTCCACCTCTAGGAGTCTCACCTCCGCCTTTAACATCCTGACCCCTAACTCTAGCTGGTCATGTGAGTTGAGTATTGACTGCAATGGGGCACGTAGCTTGAGTGCCTTCATAAATTATATTTCTCCAATCTGCCACATTCACAACAATTCCTTTGAGGCCCAATTAACTTATTGGACATGACAACATATTCGGACACTGTCATAATAACCTGACATGATCGTTCAGATCGTACATACCACACCTTTCAA
Organism: Nicotiana noctiflora; assembly: GCA_032618575.1. Taxonomy (NCBI): domain Eukaryota; kingdom Viridiplantae; phylum Streptophyta; class Magnoliopsida; order Solanales; family Solanaceae; genus Nicotiana; species Nicotiana noctiflora. The sequence continues at coordinate 218,203 of JASVEL010001716.1, forward strand.
AGTGTCAGGGAGGTAACTCCTCCAAACATTTCTACAAATTGGATTGGGTAGGTAATGTCGCATGGCCAGTCTGCCCTCTTCATAGGCTTGTCACAAACATTGACGACCAATTACCTCTTTTGCTCATATACTCTTTATTACTCTTTGGGCCGATTCTTACCCCCTACAGAGTACTAAGCCTCAAACATGCATAATTTATTTGGGGGACCTTTCCATACCATATGTATACATTCCAAGCCAAAACTGACATAAAAACATGGCCATTCAGTCCATTCACTAATAGTGATTTTCCCCTATTTTGGCTATAAGTCAAAGTCACAACATCTGATAGTCTACAATAATTATCCTTCACAACTTCGAATAAATCAACCAGACGTCAAGGTCCATTAAAACCACAGCCGGTTAGTAAATACATTATGTTTCCCCTACTTCACTCGCTACCTGAAACACAGTAGAATCAACCCTCTCACCTTCAACTATTCTCGCGTTCTGCAATATCTCATAGCAACAATCAATAAATTACCTTGGGTTCTCAAAAGATGCACCACTGAAGGAGATAGCGAAGAGTTTGGTGAAACTTACCCGAAACTCCGTAAATCTTCTGAAGGCATTGTTGATCTATCACAGCATGTGCCATTGTCGGCTGAAGAAGCAGTACATGCCTTCGCCGTTCGTGGGAAGACAAGAGTAGAAATTCAACTTAACATTTGAAGAACAAACTCGCACGATAGGAAAGAATAAATTGAATATTTTCCTAACTCTGTAGCCTCTGGGGGATAAATACAGACGTCTCCGTACCGATCCCTCAGACTCTACTAAGGTTGTTCGTGAGTTGTGAGACCTGTGCAACCTAGTGCTCTGATACCAACTTGTCACGACCCGGATTTCCCACCATCGGGGTCATGATGGCGCCTACTAAATGGAAGCTAGGCAAGCCAAATATTAATTACATCTCAATTAATTACCAATTTCTTATTATGACTTATTATTAAAAACATATAAATTACAGCGGAATAATCAAAATTAGCGGAAGACTTAGTCAAATATGATAAAGAAAACCCAAACATGATACACTACCCAAGACCGGTGTCACAATACTCACGAACTTCTAAGAATAATACACATAATTGTCTGAAAGAAAATACAAGTTGTTTATCTCGATTACATGAGATAACGGAATGAAAAGCATAGATAGAAGAGACAACGGGTCCTGCAGACGCCTGCAAGGCTACCTCGTAGTCTCAGTAGTCGGAAAATCCACAAGTCGCTACTGCCGCTGCTGCTGTCCGTAACCTGTATCTGCGCAAAAAGAGCGCAGAGTGTAGTATCAGCACAACCGACCCCATGTGCTGGTAAGTGCCTGGCCTATCCCAGCGAACTAGTGACAAGGCTAAGGCCAGTCACCCACATAAACCTGTACAGTTGCAATATACATATATATACAATACATTTATAAGGAAATACTCTGCTCTGAATTAACAGTCAATAACTCACGATATCCAGAATAATCTAATCAACCGAATAAATCTTACTTTCATGTCTCAATTCCTCTCTCATTTCATATCTCATGGTAGGCGTACCACCCGCTCCCAACTATCACAGTAATTATATCTTGTGGTAGGCGTACCACCCGCTCCCAAATATATTAATAGGCTACCGGCAACTATGGCCAATGCCAAGATTTAAGTCACTTTGTGGTCGGCGTGCCACACGATCCCAATTCATAAATATATATGTGGTCGGCGCGCCACACGATCCCAATTCATAATATATAAGTGGTCGGCGCGCCACACGATCCCAATTCATAAATACATAAGTGGTCGGCGCGCCACACGATCCCAATTCATAAATATTTATATTACCGGCATTTAGCCAATAATCTCTATATCAACAATATTTATAATTACCAGTTTTAAACCAATAATTGATAATAATTTCAACAATTTATCTTCATTACCGGTATAACACCAATAACTCTTAATCAACAATTTATTCATAACTGAATTCATATTCCTACAAGCTAGGATAGAACAAACACTTACCTCGAAAGTTTACGAACGATTCAATCCGTAGCAATGCCTTTTCCTTTTGAATTTGACTCCAATCTAATCGTATCTATACACAATTGATTTAATATCATCAATTCTACTTAACAAACTAGTTCATATTGCTAAATATGGTTTTTACAACATTTTGCCCGGAATAGTAAAAATCGACCCCGGGCCCACATAATCGAAACTCAAGTTTCGAACCCAAATAAGTTCACCCAATCCTCCATGAGTTCAAATATACAATTTGTTCTTAAGTTCGACTCCAAAACGAGGTCTAGATCGCAAATTCTTTGAAAGCCCTAACTATACCCATTTCTCCAAATTTTCAACCAATTTACACCTAATTAGGCTTAGGAATTCAAATAATATTGATGGAAAATGAAGAAAACGAGTTAAGAATCACTTACCCAAGTAGTTTGATGAAGAATCGCTCAAAAATCGTCCAAGGAGCTGTGGAGAAGAGAGTTGAACAGAAATGGGATTTTTATCCCGTTTCTGTTCTGTTTTGGGATTAAATTCACTGGGCAGCGATTTTGTTCTACGCGATCGCGTGAACTGGGTCGCGATCGCGGAAGGCAAATATTCAACACTACGCGATCGCGTGGACAATGCTGCAATCGCGTAGAAGAGTTTCGCTGGGGTGGCTTATTTGTACTACGCGATCGCGTGAACAGGGTCGCGATCGCGTTGAAGGAGAACGGAAGGCTACGCGATCGCGTGCAGACGGCTGCGATCGCGTTGAAGAAGGACAGAAAACTTCGCGATCGCGTGCAGACAGCTGCGATCGCGTTGAGTAATTTGACAAGGCAGTGCGATCGCATGTACAAGGCCGCGATCGCGTAGAGTAAAATGTCTGTGTAAAAATTGCAGAAAATCTGCCAGTTTCCTAAGTCCAAAAACACCCCGAACCACCTCCGAAACACTCCCGAGCCCTCGGGGCTCCAAACCAAATATACACACTAACTCAAAAACATCATACGAACTTGCTCGCGCGATCAAATCGCTAAAATAACATCAAAATCAATGAATTGAGCCTTAAAACTCAAGAATTCTTTAAAATTTCATAATTTCCAAAATCTTCAATTTAAGGCCGAAACACGTCAAACGACGTCCGTTTTCAACCAAACTTTACAGGAAGCGCTTAACTAATATATATGACCTGTACCGGGCGTCGGAACCAAAATACGAGCCCGATACCAGTACGTTTTAATCAAAATTCAGTTTTATTTTCCTTAAACATTTTCAGAAAACAATTTAACAGAAAAATTCTTTTACCGGGGTTCTAGACTTCGTATTTCAATTCCGGGCATACGCCCAAGTTCCACATTTTTCTACGGATTTTCTGAGACCGTCAAATCACGGATCCGGGTCCGTTTACCAAAAACGTTGACCAAAGTCAACCATATCAATATTAATATCAAAATTCTTCAACTTTTTCACATATTTCACATATTTCAACATAAATATTTTCCAGAGCTTTGTGCCCGGACTGTGCACGCAAATCTAGGCAACTATAAATGAGGTTTTCAAGACCTCGAAAGCTCGGAATGATTAATAAAACAAGTGATGACCCTTTGGGTCGTCACACCTAGTGGCTAAGCTTGAGAAAGTAGAAATTAAGTAGGAAATCTTGAAATGGAAGTGTGCCATAATAGTATATGTTCTTGGTGAAAAACCTGGATATAATTACATGAAAAGTTACATAAACAACCAGACCTATATTACCATGACGAAGGTTATTATATAGTCAGGTTTCATAGTATGGATGATATGAAAGAAATTATGTGTGTAGGACCATATATATATATATATACACACAAAGAAACCAGGGGCTTCTCCAAATCCTCGCGGCGTAAGTAAAGCTAATGGCTGGAACGAAGATTCGTAGACGTCTCCAGAAACAAAATATCATTGTAGATGATAAAATTTTAAAGCTAAATCCCATAGAAAAGAGCTCAGCAAAGGCTATGGAGGCCATTTCTAGAGGTTAAAAAAATCAAGCTGTATTTTGGCAATCTCGCACAGATCTACAATAGAGAAACTTCAGGATCAGCTAGTTGGCAATAGAAGAGAGCAAATCAAAGCTCAATACCTATGCATGTCGATTTAAGGGGAAATGTCAACCCCCCTGTTTGTGAAGATAATGTTTCACTGAAGAACAAGGAACGGGAAAAAATAGTTCGAGTAACCTCTCCTGCAGTAGCTACCGCTTCTGTTCCATTGATGAACAACGAACAAAATACAGCTATAGTGGTGCCAAATGAGTCTACTTGGGTTGGAATACTCACGGGTAACAGATATGCTGCTAATGGTATGACTCCTAGTTATATAACTCCAGAAGTCATAGAAGGGAACCTAGTGGCTAAGCTTGAGAAAGTAGAAATTGAGTAGGAAAACTTGAAATGGAAGTATGCCATAATAGTATTTGTTCTTGGTGAAAAACCTGGATATAGTTACATGAAAAATTACATAAACCACCAGACCTATATTACCATGATGAAGGTTATTATATAGTTAGATTTCATAGTATGGATGATATGAAAGAAATTATGTGTGATGGGCCATATATATATATATATATACACAAAGAAACCAAGGGCTTCTCCAAATCCTCGCGGCGTATGTTAAGCTAATGGCTGGAATGAAGACTCGCAGACGTCTCCAAAAACAAAATATCAGAGTAGATGTTAAAATTTCAAAGCTAAATCGCATAGAAAAGAGCTCAGCAAAGGCTATGGAGGCCATTTCTGGAGCTTCAAAGATGCAAGCTGGATTTTGGCAGTCTCGCACAGATCTACAATAGAGAAACTTTAGGATCAGCTAGTTGGCAATAGAAGAGAGCAAATCAAAGCTCAATCCCTATGCATGTCGATTTAAGGGGAAATGTCAACCCCCATGTTCGTGAAGATAATGTTCTTCTGAATAACAAGGAACAGGAAAATGTAGTTCGAGTAACCTCTCCTGGAGTAGCTACTGCTACAGTTCCATTGATGAAAAAGGAACAAAATACAGCTATAGTGGTGCCAAATGAGTCCACTTTGGTTGGAATACTCACGTGTAACAGATATGCTGCTAATGGTATGACTCTGAGCTATATAACTCCAGAAGTCATAGAAGGGAGCTTAGTGGCTAAGCTTGAGAAAGTAGAAATTGAGTAGGAAAACTTGAAATGGAAGTGTGCCATAATAGTATATGTTCTTGTTGAAAAACCTGGATATAATTACATGAAAAGTTACATAAACCACCAGACCAATATTGCCATGATGAAGGTTATTATATAGTCAGGTTTCATATTATAGATGATATGAAAGAAATTATGTGTGCTGGGCCATATACAGTAAATAATAGGCTACTGATAGTGAAGCAATGGTCTTTACAGTTTGAATTTGCAGCAGAATCCATGACAGATATACGTCTATGATTAAGGCTTCCTAGGCTGCTCATGAATTGTTGGAGTGGTAATTCATTGAGTAGAATAGCAAGTACAATTGGAATTCCAATTTTTGCAGACGAGTGCACTGCCAAATAAATAAGAATCTCCTTTGCTAGAATCCTCATTGAAGTAAATATCACAAAGCCTTTGCCAAGCAAGATACAAGTTATGGATGACTCTAGGGTGATATTTGAGCAAGATGTTGAATATGATTGGAAGCTAGAGTTCTATGATAAATGCTTAAAAACTTGACATGACTGTGAAAAACTTTCAAAAGAAGGAGTTAAATAAGACCCTCAGCCTAGAAAAAAGAGACTTCCACCAGTGATGCAGATATGGATAGCCAAAGAACCACCAGTGGCTCCTACTGTTAAAGCAAGCCAAAAGTTGGTGGACACAATAAGCAAGAAAGTACAGTGTGCTTCTAAGCTAGTAGATAACATAGATGATCGGCAGTAGACAGAAGAAGCTGCACAAAGACAACTAGGAAAGGGAAAGATTGCAGTGGAGATCAATGATGTTCCAATGATTTATGCTAAAGAAATTCTGTCTCATGTGAAGCAAGGGCCACAACATCAAGCAAGTCTAGTTGTGATAGCTAACTTGAAATCACCTATCACATGTGGCCAAATTAAACATATATGATGTCCTGGATGGTATGGTATATAAGAGGTACCAACAAGAGATACAAGAAAAATTAGTTGTGTACCTATATAAAAGAGAATAACAAAAAGTTAATGGGCTTAGTGAAAACTAAAGTAAAGAAGGATAATGCAGAGCAGATAACTCAACTAGTGACACCAGGTTGGCAGGCAAGTTACAGCTATGATTATGCACTAAACTGGAGGATTTGGATACTATGGGACCCTCAAGCTTATGATATTAGAGTCCTAGAAAAATTTACTCAAATAATACTTTGTAGAGTGGCTGACAGACAGTATCTAATAAACTATTTCATGACAGTAGTTTATGGATTCAAAACCAATGAAAAAAGAAAATCATTATGGCAACAGTTGAAGGCTTAGCACCATAGAGTATTATACCATGTATCATATGGGGAGACTTCAATACAGTCATAACAATACAAGACAGGATTTCTGGTAAGCCAGTTACAAAGAATGAAATACAAGACTTCTCAGAGTGTATGCAAATGTTAAATGTGAATGAGTTACCTTAAAAGGGGGATTTCGACACTTGGTCAAACAAAATGCAAGGGATAGATAGAGTCTATGGCAAGATTGATAGAGCCATTGGGAATGATGAATAGATGCAGACTTATGGACACATGGAGGTTGATTATAGGCTACCACTCATATCAGATCATGCTCCAATGGTTATAACAATATGCACATTAGAACCAAGTGGCAAGATTACATTTAGATTCTTTAATGTATGGCCTGACCATCCAAAATTCATGACACTGGTAGAGGAGACATGGAAAGAGTACTATAATTCTGATCCTATGAAGAATATTTGGTAGAAATTGAAGGTTTTAAGGCCTTTACTGAAGCAGCTTAATAACACAGAGTTTGAGGATATCAAAGAAAGACTGGAACTAATAAGAGGCTTACGATAGGGGATTCAATCTCAATTGTCATCTTGTTATTCAGATGATTTGTACTAAGGAAAAGCAAACGTTAGAGAAGCATAAATGGTCATTAATAAAAGAAAGCATTCTCCAACAAAAAGCTTGGGAAAAATGGATAAGGTTAGGAGATACAAATTCTAAGTATTTTTCAGCAATTATGAAGGAAAGAAGGCAAAGAAAAGTCACCACAAAGTTAGTTAATGGCTTTGGAGATAAACTAACTGATAAGTAACAGATACAAGCAGATATCATTGATTTTTACAAATCCTTGATGGGAAAAACTGCAAGTCAATTACCTACAGTAAATAAGTAGCTAACGAAGAATGGCCCAGTGCTTAATCATATGCAGCAGATCAATTTATGTGCTGAGGTTACTGATAAAGAAATATATGAAGGATTGTGTGTTATTGGAGATGATAAAGCACCAGGGCTAGATGGATATAGTGCTTTATTTTTCAATAAAATTTGGTCTGTCATATGTTCAAAAATATGCCAAGCAGTAAAGGAATTCTTTCATACAGGAAAGTTATACAGAGTAGTCAATTGTACGACTATTATAATTCTCCCTAAAGTTCCTAACCCTTCAAGCATCAAAGAATATGGGCCAATAGCCCATTGTACTATTTTATATAAGCTCATTGCCAAGGTTCTAACAGAATTTAGAAAGTAATTGCTTCTATTATATTAGATACACATGCAGGATTCATTCCAGGTAGAAAGGTGGCAGACAATATTTTACTTGCTTATGAATTGGTCAAGGCTTATTCAAGGAAGAACATTTCACCAAGATGCCTCATCAAAGTGAATTTTCAAAAGGCCTATGACACAGTGGATTGGAGATATTTACACAAAATGCTAGAAGAATTGGGGTTCTCCACTAATTCATTAGGTAGGTTATGAAATGTGTTACAACAGTAAATTACAATGTACTCATTAATGGAGAGAAAACTAGAGCTTTTGATGCAACTAGATAATTAAGATAAGGGGACCCAATGTCCCCCTTTTTATTTGCAATAGCAATGCAGTATCTAAGTAGAAACATGAAGAATTTGAAGCTGGAAAAAACTATTTCACTTTCATCCTATGTGTTCAAGGTTAGATATAACTCACTTTGGTTTTGCAGATGATCTCTTGCTTTTTGTAAGAGAATATGCTACACCAGTAGCAGTGATGTATAACAGAATCCAGATCTTTTCAGCAGCATCTGGACTTAAAGCTAATCTAGCTAAAAGCTTTATTTACTATGGAGGAGTTAGCTTGGAGGTACAAAAAGGGATACAACACAAGCTTGGTTATAGACAAGGTTCATTGCATTTCAAATACCTAGGCATACCACTTGACACAAAGAAGCTTTCAATTATGCAATGGCAGCCACTTATTGAAAAAATAGTTGCTAGAATATCATCTTGGATGGCAAAGAAACTATCTTAGGCATGTAGAACTCAGTTGGTACAACATGTAACTTTCGTAATCAAGCTTATTCAGCCTCTCTACCTTCATGAGGTAGGGGTAAGGTCTGCGTATAGACTACCCTCCCCAGATCTAACAATTGGGATTAAACTGGTTTGTTGTTGTTGTAAGCTTATTGGGCTCAGATATACATCATCCCAGCTAAAGTTGTAAAAACAATAGAGACGTATTGCAGAAGCTATGTGTGGTCAGGGTAGAATGTAATTACTAAAAAGGCTTTGGTGTCATGGGGAAAAAGTGTGTGTGCCTAAGAGCTATGGGGGGCATAACTTGATCAATTTAGAAATATGGAACAAGGCAGCAATCACAAAAGCAAGCTGAGAGTTGGCAAACAAGAAGGACAAACTACGGATCAAATGGATCCATAGTTATTATATTAAGGACCAATCTTTTACCAATATGGAAGCACCAAAACAGGCTTCTTGCATGATAAGGAAAATATTTGGAGAAAGGGGTAATATGGAAAATACTAGTAGTAATCAAGTTAAAAAGTCAGTGCAAAGCAAGTCTACTTGAAGCTGTTAGGTAAGTTGCCGAAGATTGCATGGAAAGGCCTAATGCACGAGAATCAAGCTCGACCAAAAACAATCTTCACAATGTGGTTGCTAATGCATGGAAGGCTACTTACTGCTGACAGGTAGAAATAAAAAGTGCAAGTGGATGAAACATGCTATTTTTGCAATCAAGCACTGAAACAAGGGAGCATATCTTTGCAGAATGCTATATGGTAGAAACATATGGTGCATGCTCATGAAATGGTTACAAGTTCAACCAATCATATCTTCATATACAGAATGGCAGAATTGGATAATACAAAAGACAAAAGGAAGATCTCAAATGGCTAGAATCCTCAAAATGGTATATGCAGAATACACATGCACATTGTGGATTGAAAGAAATGCAAGAATATTGGAGAAAACAATAACAGCATGGGATGTTCTTGCAAGGAGAGTAGTATTGATGTGCATCATTAGAGCTGAGGGATATACTTGTAGCTTACTAGCAAAATGTAATTACAGAGTAGATAGTCAGATTGAAATCATATAGAAGATATTAGAAGATAGTCTGATATAGAGTCAGTTGGATTTTATTTTTTCTAGTAAGGAAGTTAGGTCGAATGAACTATTGATTTGTAAATATTTACTTTGGTGGTTAATTTAAAGATTTAATTACCAATAATAATAATAATAATAATAATAATAATAATAATAATAATAATAATAATAATAATAATAATAATAATAATAATAATAATAATAATAATAATAATAATAATAATTGTATGGGTCATAATATGATTCTACAACAGTCGACAAGGTTAATCGCTCCTCTCGGCTAATGCAAGCGTAATAAGTGCCATAAACATTCCTAGTTAAGAAGACCTTTTCGCGTCCACTTAAAATGGTTACAAAGGTTATGACCTACCAGATATATTTCAAATAATCCTCTACCGTGGGCCCAGCCATCAAGGGTCAACTTATACAATTCACATCTATAAATACAAGGAGAAGGGGCAGAAACGGGGTTTCACTCTCTCCCTATGAGGGGCTCTAGAAATACAGAGTGAGAACCCAAGAGAAAAAGCAAAAAGAGGATAGATCGAATTAAACATGATTGTAAAGCTCTGAACCTCCCCATGGGGAGGCAGAGTACTTTATTATCATGAATAAAGGTCATCTATGTTTTCTATTGTTAATATGAACATTTTTCATTATCTTTTCCTTTACTAGATTCTTGATATGTTACGACTTGCTATGATTGGCCCCCAACTTATATCGATTGTTTTGAATTCATAAATGATCAATAACATTTTGAGTCAAACAATTTGGCATCGTCTACGGGGATTTCCTAGCAAGATTGCGTAACTCTTCCTGAAAGCAAAGGAAAGACATCTAGAAAAGGGAAAATAACCCAATCAGAGCAAGCCTGATTCATCTCATCCACACGCCAGAACTAGGGCTACGCGCCCTCGACTCAAAATAATCAGCGAATGTTCAACGACAATTTAATTGGGACCCAGGCCATGCGCCTTCGCCGAATCAACTCAACCATAGTTGAATTAGAACTCGGGTTACGTGCCCTCGACTCGAAATAATCAACGAATGTTCAATGATAGTTGAACTGGGACTTAGGTCATGCACCTTCGCCGAATCAATTCAACCATAGTTGAATCAGAACTCGGGCTATGCGCCCTCGACTCGATACAATCAGCGAATGTTCAACGACAGTTGAACTGGGACTCAGGCCATGCGCCTTTGCCAAATCAATTTAACCATAGTTGAATTAGAACTCGGACTACGCACCCTCGACTCGAAATAATCAACGAATGTTCAACGACAGTTGAACTCGGACTTAGGCCATGCGTCTTCGCTGAATCAGTTCAACCATAGTTGAATCAGACTCGGGCTACGTGCCCTCGACTCGAAACAATTAACGAATGTTCAACAAAAGTTGAACTGGGACTTAGGCCATGCGCCTTCGCCTAATCAATTCAACCATAGTTGAATTAGAACTCGGGCTACGCGCCCTCGACTCGAAATAATCAACGAATGTTCAATGACAGTTGAACAGGGACAGGCCATGCGCCTTCGCCGAATCAATTCAACCATAGATGAATTAGAACTCGGGCTACGCGCCCTCGACTCGAAATAATCGACGAATGGTCAACGACAGTTGAAGTGGGACTCAGGCCATGCGCCTTCGCCGAATCAATTCAACCACAGTTGAATTAGAACTCGGGCTACGCGCCCTCAGCTCAAAATAATCAACGATTGTTCAACAACTGTTGAACTAGGTCTCAGGCCATGCGCCTTCGCCGAATCAATTCAACCACAGTTGAATTTGAACTCGGGCTACGCGCCCTCGACTTGAAATAATCAATTAATGTTCAATGACAGTTGAACTGGGACTCAGTCCATGCGTCTTCACCGAATCAATTCAACCATAGTTGAATTAAAACTCGGGCTACGCGCCCTCGACTTGAAATAATCAACGAATATTCAACGATAGTTAAACTGGGACTTAGGCTATGCGCCTTCACCAAATCAATTCAACCATAGTTGAATTAGAACTTGGGCTACGCGCCCTCGACTCAAATTAATCAACGAATGTTCAACAACAGTTAAAATGGCTTTCAGGCCATGTGCCTTCGCCATATCAATCCATTCACAGTTGAAGTTCGACTCAGGCTATGCATCCTCGATTCGGACACACACCACTACACTCAGCGATAGCTGAACCAAGATTCAAGCCATGAATCTTCACCGAATAAGTTCGACTATGGTCGAATTAAGATCCGAGTCGTCTACCTGCACCGATAAGCTGGCGAGTAAACTAAGTGCAGGACAGACATCCTCGCTATCCAGGTAAACACGCCCGATCCCTACTAGAGTGAAAGATGTGCAAGATCCGATGCCTGCTAAACCACCTAGTCGAGCTTTCATTATCATGGCAAAATTCCCAATTGCATCCAGAACGGGAATACGATTGGAAAAAATCGCCTTTAAGGAGACGCATCGCCACCCCCCACCCCAAAAAGGGCACAAGTGAAGCAAGCAGTAATTGGGCAGTGCAAAAAGGGGAGCTCCCCCTTAATTCAAAGAATAATCACGGTCCACGCCCGTCTACACCCAGCCGAACATCGTCCAAAAAAATACAAAACAACAACACAACAACAAAAAAACAACATACGGCAACAACCACTAGAAAGGAGAAAATATCACTCTTTTTTACTCAGGACCATCCACACCATCTACTACTCCGGCTGCTTCGCCACCCGTTCCACCTGTGCCACCACCTGCAATTTCCACACCATCGCCAACCCCCACTAGACTCCCGCAGCACCATCATCAATTCCAGGAGTTGCAGTGTCGAAACTGCATGCCACGCGAGCCTCCTGCGCACTCTGGCGTGCTCCCTTGAAAATCGCTTCGGAAATGATGTCGGCCTCAAACAGGTGTTTATCTACGTCCCGTTGCGCCTCAGCATAAACCCAAACCTTGCGTGAACCACCCATAAAAGCAGATTGTTGTTGGAAGCGCCTGTTCTCTTCCTCCAAAAGCGCGATTTGTCCCGCCGTATCCTGAGCGCCCCGCTCTAGAACCCTGATCCGCTCTTCAATACTACTCTCCCTGAAGGCAGCAGCAGCTCTCACAAATGACAACTTAGAGTCGTTAGCACGGATAACTCCCTACAATTTATCCGCCCGGGCCGAGGCCTCAACCAACCTTCGCTTAAAAGCAGCCACTTCGCCTTCTGGTGTAGCAACCTTCCCACTCCACTCCGAGGTGACCTTCATCACCTTGGATAAGCATAAACGCTCACACTCTATCGATGCCCTTCGTCTAGCCGCGAGCTCGTCATCCTTCTAATACAACTGATCCTCTAAAGCTCTTATGCGACCAAGTGCTTTGTTCGCCTGCAACTCCCTCCTCGCCAACTCTTGAAGTAATGCCCGGTTATGGGGATCAATCCTTATATGCTCACTCAACTCCCTACACTTGTTTCAGTAACGACGACACTTGTCAAACACTCGTAAAAATACTCCGGGCCGAACATTGGCCAGACGAAGACTCTCCACCTGCCACAAAAACACCTGTTAAATGAAGAACGAGAGGTCAGGCAGGGATATAGAAGCTTGTAAAATTGGGGGGGGGGTAAATAGAAAATAAATAAGAGGCCACCCCTGAATACGTACCCTCATCCCCATTAGGGCTACCTCGTTCATGAAACCAGCGTCTAGCACCCACCTCAACGATTCGTTCTCAACTGCAGAACACAACTGACCAAGCTGCGACACCAAACCCGAGTCGAGCAATAACAAATTCTTATTCACAGGAATTTCAACAACACGCGGCCTCCCGTCCGGGTGGACTGCCACACTCGTGATCCCATCACGAAACATGCGAACATCCTCAGAATCTAAGTCAGAATCAGTTGTAGACCTCTCTCCCCTCGCTGCCATCTCTGTCGAAGGACTACTCAAGCCGCAAATATCCACGACCACACGAGAAGGTTCCCCCAACTCAACCATAAGGGTCAAGGATTGAGCAGTAGGGGCGGCACTTCCCTTTCGATCCTCACGAGCCTGAGCCTTATTTTCTCCCGGCCTATCGTCCGGAGTATGCATTGCGGCTGCACCCTTCCTCTCCCTAGAAGGAGGGAAATCCACATTTATCACAATAGGAGGAACGGGTGCAACCGCCACTAATGGAGCCGAAGGTGAAATAATCCTGCACCTGATCAAAGGTCTTTCTTCCTCGTCGCACAAAGACGAACAGTCTCGAGGGCGAACGGTCCCTGACGGACCTTCGTCACGAAATAAAGGATGAGAAGGGGACGGTGCCACGGAAGACTCAATCGATGCAACCCTGGGCACCCGGCATGGCATCGGCGCAGCGAAGAACCTAGCAATTACACCAGGCCACTGAAACGCCAATTGAGGGGCTCTGCCTCGGTACACTCTCCCTGCAACAAAGGACAAGGTCAGCCCAAGGATTTATTAGGCTCGAAACAAGCCATATACGAAAAGTATAAACCTCTTACCCGCACCTGGCCCCCGACCATATTTCTCCCAAAAGGACATCCACAAGCAAACTCCCTCGGTGTGTGAAACCACAGCTTCGAGCCATCCGCGCAATCCGGCAAACAAAGGGAATAAAATTTACCACTCAACTACAGAAACATTAACGAAAAAAATGATAACCTAAGCATAATAAGAGGAAGGGAATAAAATTTACCACTCAAAGGGAAAACTCACGTTTGTAATTCCAAGTCTCTGGGAATCCTGGATAAGGTGCCACCAGGTGCTCGGTCCGGATATAGAAGAACTGCTCAAATGGTCGAGGTTCGACCTCGTCATCTAAAGCAGTCGTCAACCCCTTCGAACCACATGGGCTCATCTGTCACGACCCGGATATTCCCCCAACATCGGGATCGTGATGGCGCCTACTCGTGGTAGCTAGTCAAGCCACTGTATTCATACTATCCTATTTTTAACACAATTTTAATTAAATAAATGCGGAATACTTTATCGAAATAGAAATAACTAATTACAAGATGAAAATCATATTGAAATCCTCTACCCAAGACGTGGAGTCACCAACTCACGAACTACTACTGAATACTACACATAAAAGTTTGAAAGAAATATAACATAATTCTGTTTGTCTTGGAACAAAGAGACTACAGCTAGTAACATAAATAAAGAGAGAGACGCCGGGCCTGCGGACGTCCGCAAGCTACCTCGGTCTCAAATGTGATCAACTTCCACGCAATCGATTTACTGCTGTTGCTCCTGATCGTAACCTGGACCTGTGCAAAAACGCACAGAAGTGTAGTATCAACACAACCGACCCCATGTGCTAGTAAGTGCCTAGCCTATCCCGGCGAAGTAGTAACAAGCCTAGGACCAGACACCCACATAAACCTGTGCAATTCAATATATATGTATACCACGGAATAACAAGAAATAACCAAGTAATAACACAATAAGGAATATCTAAAAGAATTCAACAATTAACAACAGTTAATAAGTTCACAAGGAAAACAAAGTATAATGGAAACACATGTAATATCAAGTCAAGGAATAGCAAACAGTTGCACGGCATCACCCTTCGTGCTTTTACTCTCATCCTCACCAAATAAGCAAATAAAGTACACGGCATCACCCTTCGTGCTTTTACTCTCATCCTCGCATCTATAGTACGGCATGATCCTTCGTACATGGTTCAATAACAGGGCACGGCATGATCCTTCGTGCATAATCAATAAAACATGGCACGGCATTAACCTTCGTGCATAATCAATAACAAGGCACGACATTAACCTTCGTGCATAAATAATAAATCAAGGCACGACATCACCGTTCGTGCATTATCACTCTTCCTCACCCAAATAACAATCACAGTTAAGGGCAAAGAATAAACAGTAATTCATAAACCGTCCCAACAAGGGCAATCAATAATCATCTTCACAACAAGTCCCGACAAGGGAGAACAATAACAATTCTACAACCTGGCAAAGGTTCAACAATTTATCTACAAATATGTCTCACAATAAACATTATCAACGACTCACGGTCATACTAGACGCCAGTGTATGGATGCTCGTCACCACAGCCCATACACCGCACTCGATCACATAACATATAGCACATAATCCTATTCCCTCAAGCTAGGATAGAACAAACACTTACCTCGAATGTTTATGAACGATTCAATCCGTGGAAATGTCTTTTCTTTCAAATTTGGCTCCAATCCAATCGTATCTATACACAATTGATTTAATATCATCAATACTACTCAACAAACTAATTCATAGGGCCAATTACAACTTTTACAACATTCTGCCCGGAATAGCGAATTTTGACCCCGGGCCCACATGGTTGGAACTCAGGGTTAGGACCAAAATCCGGTTACCCATCCCCCACGAGTTCACGTATATGATTTGTTTCAAAATCGGACCTCAATTCGAGGTCCAATTTCCCAATTTATGAAAAACTCTATATTCTAAAAAAAATAAGAAATTCTACCATGAAAACCTTTGATTTCTATTGAAAAACATGTTTAATGATGTTAGGAATTGAAAGAATTAAGTAAAAAGTGACTTACAATTGTTTTGAAGAAGAAAGAATCCGTGAAGAATCGCAAATGGGTGTTTTTGGTTTGTAAAAAGTGAAGAAATGAACTGAAAATCGTGTTTTACAGGTCTCTGTGTTCGCATTTGCGAACATGGGTTTGGAATTGCGAACCCCGACCAATTTCTGGAGTTTGAAAAATAAGCTAAGGCTGGGAGTGCCCGGTGCCAGATCAATACAGAAATCAATATCCCTGTCGGGTGGCATGCCCGGCAGGTCTGAAGGAAAAACCTCAGGAAACTCCCGTGCAATAGGGACTGACTCAATGGAAGGAATCTCTGCGCTGGAATCACGAACATAAGCCAGATAAGCTAGACACCCCTTCTCGACCATGCGTCGAGCCTTAACATAGGAAATAACCGTGCGAACGGAGTGGCTTGAGGTACCTTTCCACTCTAGTCGGGGTGATTCGGGCAAGGCTAAGGTCACAGTCTTAGCATGGCAATCAAGAATAGCATGGTATGGGGACAACCAGTCCATCCCCAATATGACATCAAAATCCACCATATCCAAAAGCAACAGATCAACACGGGTTTTAAGACCCCCAAATATAACTACGCACGAACGATGCACCCGATCGACTACAATGGAGTCACCCACTGGTGTAGCCACATAAACTGGAATATCCAGAGCATAGCTGGGCACCGCCAAATACGGTGTGAAGTAGGAGGACACATAGGAATATGTAGATCCAGGGTCAAATAATACTGAAGCACCTCTGCCACACACAAGAATAGTACCTGTAATCACGGCATCTGATGCCTCTGCCTCTGGCCTGGCTGGTAAAGCATAGAATCGGGGATCTGCACCTCCCCTCTGAGCTGCGTCTCTAGGACGACCATCAACTAGCTGACCTCTACCTATGGCTGGACGGTCTCCACCTCTACGATCTCGACCTCCACCTCTATAATCTCTACCCCCGCCTCTGGCTGGCTGGGCAGGCTGAGGGTCAGGTGGGGCCTGAATCATAGGACGAGGACCTCGCTGCTGAGAGTTGCCCACTGCTAGAGGGCAATACCTGATAAAATGACCTAGGTCACCACAACCGTAGCAACTCTTAGACTGATAGGGCTGCTGGCCCCGACGACCTGAATGGCCTCCACGAACACTCCGAAGAGGCTGAGCATTAATAGGAGGCTGGTCTGAATAATGCCCCCGAAAACCACGATCACCTGGTCCACCCTATGAAGCCTGAAGGGCGGAATAAAAAGGCATGGAAGACTGGCCTCTATCAAAGGATTCTCTGCCACCAGAAGAAGAACCACCAAACATGCCTGAATGACGAGGCCTCTTATCTGAAGAATAAACGCCTCCCCTAGCAAGAGCCATCTCAACTTGCGTGTTGCATTAGCTGCCTCCTGAAATGATATGTCACTCCCCACGCCCATAGCCATCTGGAGTCTAATCGGCTGATTAAGCCCATCTATAAACCTGCGGACCCTCTCCCGCTTCGTGGGAAGTATCACCACTGCATGACGAGCCAAATCGACAAATCTCGTCTCATACTGTGTAACTGTCATAGTGCCCTGATGGAGGCGCTCAAACTGCCTCCGAAGTACATCCCGCTGAGTAGCACGGAGAAACTTCTCCATAAATAGTTCCGCAAACTGATCCCATGATAAAGCTGGGGACCCTGCTGGTCGAGTCAAGCAATAATATCTCCACCAAGTCTTGGCGGATCCTGCAAGCCTGAATGTACAGAAGTCAACTCCATTTGTCTCCCCGATCCCCAAAGTCTTGAGAATCTCATGGCAACTGAATAAGAAGTCCTGAGGATCCTCTGATGTGGCTCCGCCGAATGTAGTGGTAAATAGCTTGGAGAACCGATCAAGCCTCCATAACGAATCGAAGTCATGGTCGCTCCATCACCTGCATGAGCTGTGGTACTCGACTGAGTGGCCACAGTGGTCGAACCACTCGTGCCTGAGGCCGAGGAGCTACTAGCTCCGGAGTATGAGCGATAGGAGTCCGGGCGCCTCCTCCCGCCCGAGAAGCGGCTGGTGCAGCCGATAATAAACCCGCTCCGGCAATGCTGTCCATAAATCCCGCTATTCCGACCAAAGCATCCCGGAAATCCGGGGTAAATAAACCCTCTCCTGGGACCTGAGCTGGGCCCACTGGAGCTGCTGGGACCGGAACCTCCTCGTCAATCTCAATATGAGGCTCCACCTCCGGGGTAGCTGCCCCGGGGCCGAGCTCTACCCCCACCACGGCCTCCGATACGGCTTTGGCCCCCGCCCCTCACGGGAGCTGCTTGGGGCTCTAGCTGCCGGTCGGCGGACGAAGAGCGCGTGTCCTCACCATCTGCGAAAGGACGGAATAGAAATTCAATCGTAATTGAGGAACAAGTCGAACGACAAGAAAGAACAAATGAGAGAATCTTTCCTAACTCAATAGACTCCTGGAGGACAAGTACGGACGTCTCCGTACCTACCTCTCAAACTCTACTAAGCTTGTTCGTGAGTGGTGAGACCTATGTAACCTAGAGCTCCTGATACCAACTTGTCACGACCCGGATTTTCCCCCAACATCGGGATCGTGATGGCGCCTACTCGTGGTAGCTAGGCAAGCCACCGTATTCATACTATCCTGTTTTTAACACAATTTTAATTAAATAAATGCGGAATACTTTATCGAAATAGAAATAACTAATTACAAGATGAAAATCATACCGAAATCCTCTACCCAAGACGTGGAGTCACCAACTCACGAACTACTGCTGAATACTACACATAAGAGTTTGAAAGAAATATAACATAATTCTGTTTGTCTCGGAACAAAGAGACTACAGCTAGTAACATAAATAAAGAGAGAGACGCCGGGCCTGCGGACGTCTGCAAGCTACCTCGGTCTCAAATGTGATCAACTTCCACGCAATCGATTTACTGCTGCTGCTCCCGATCGTAACCTGGACCTGTGCAAAAACGCACAGAAGTGTAGTATCAGCACAACCGACCCCATGTGCTGGTAAGTGCCTGGCCTATCCCGGCGAAGTAGTGACAAGCCTAGGACCAGACACCCACATAAACCTGTGCAATTCAATATATATGTATACCACGGAATAACAAGAAATAACCAAGTAATAACACAATAAGGAATATCTAAAAGAATTCAACAATTAACAACAGTTAATAAGTTCACAAGGAAACAAAGTATAATGGAAACACAAGTAATATCAAGTCAAGGAATAGCAGGCAATTGCACGGCATCACCCTTCGTGCTTTTACTCTCATCCTCCCCAAATAAGCAAATAAAGTACACGGCATCACCCTTCGTTCTTTTACTCTAATCCTCACATCCATAGTACGGCATGATCCTTCGTGCATGGTTCAATAACAGGGCACGGCATGATCCTTCGTGCATAATCAATAAAACATGGCACGACATTAACCTTCGTGCATAAATAATAAAACATGGCACGACATTAACCTTCGTGCATAAATAATAAATCAAGGCACGGCATCACCCTTCGTGCATTATCACTCTTCCTCACCCAAATAATAGTCACAGTTAATGGAAAAGAATAAACAGTAATTCATAAACCGTCCCAACAAGGGCAATCAATAATCATCTTCACAACAAGTCCCGACAAGGGAGAACAATAACAATTCTACAACCTGGCAAAGGTTCAACAATTTATCTACAAATATGTCTCACAATAAACATTATCAACGACTCACGGTCATACTAGACGCCAGTGTATGGATGCTCGTCACCACAGCCCATACACCGCACTCGATCACATAACATATAGCACATAATCCTATTCCCTCAAGCTACGATAGAACAAACACTTACCTCGAATGTTTATGAATGATTCAATCCGTGGAAATGTGTTTTTCTTTCAAATTTGGCTCCAATCCAATCGTATCTATACACAATTGATTTAATATCATCAATACTACTCGACAAACTAATTCATAGGGCCAATTACAACTTTTACAACATTCTGCCCGGAATAGTGAATTTTGACCCCGGGCCCACATGGTCGGAACTCGGGGTTAGGACCAAAATCCGGTTACCCATCCCCCCACGAGTTCACGTATATGATTTGTTTCAAAATCGGACCTCAATTCGAGGTCCAATTGCCCAATTTATGAAAAACCGTATATTCTAACAAAAACAAGAAATTCTACCATGAAAACCTTTGATTTCTATTGAAAAACATGTTTAATGATGTTAGAAATTGAAAGAATTAAGTAAAAAGTGACTTACAATTGTTTTGAAGAAGAAAGAATCCGTGAAGAATCGCAAATGGGTATTTTTGGTTTGTAAAAAGTGAAGAAATAAACTGAAAATCGTGTTTTACAGGTCTCTGTGTTCGCAAATAAGCTAAGGCTGGGAAGTTCGCATTTGCGAACTTTTGTTCGCATTTGCGAAGCCAAGGCAAATCTGGGGGCTTCGCATTTGCGAACATATGTTCGCATTTGCGAACCAGGCTGGCCTCCAGGGACTTTCGCATTTGCGAAGAATGCTTCGCATTTGCGAAGAATGCTTCGCATTTGCGAAGCATGCCTTTTCACTGGAGGCCTCGCAATTGCGAGGTTTGGTTCGTATTTGCGAACCCAAACGGTCCTGGGCACCCTTCACATTTGCGACCAAGGGTTCGCATTTGCGAACCCTGCCTTGACCTGCCACCTTCGCGATTGCGAGAAATACTTCGCAATTGCGAAGACAACAGCTGGGTGAAAAACCAGCAGTGTAAAAATTCAGAATTTCATCCAACGGCCTATCAAATCTTTACCCGAGCTCCCCGGGCTCCAAACCAAACATGTACACAACCTCAAAAACACATTATGAACTTGTTCGTGCGATCACATCGCCAATCTCACATCGTTTTCATCAAATCAAGCCTCAAATTCATGATTTTCATACTTTTGGTTTTTTTTCAAAACTTTCAAACTTGGAACTCAAGGTCCAACACATCTCAAACGACATCCGAATGTCACCAAACTTTACAGAAATCACATATATAATATTTAAGACTTGTACCGGGCGTCGGAACCAAAATATGAGCCCGATACCAAGGTCAATTAATTCATTTTCTTTAACAATTACATCAAAAGCAATTTCATAGAAAAATTCATAACTTGGGCTCTAGGCCTCAGAATTCGACTCCGGACGCATGTCCAAGTCCCATATTTTCCTACGGACCTCTCGGGACCACCCAATCTCGGGTCCGGATCCGTTTACGAAAAATGTTGACCAAAGTCAACCATATCAATATTAATATCATTTTTATCCACATTTCTCATAGAATTCATATTTTCTATCACAAAATCTTTCCGGCTACATGCTCGGATTGTGCATGTAAATCGAGGCAACATGGAATGAGGTTTTCAAGGCCTCAGAAGATCGAAATAATTAATAAAATAAGTGATGACCCTTTGGGTCGTCACAATCTCCACCTCTAAAACAACCGTTCGTCCTCGAATGGACAAAAGAAAGAAGTACCTGAGTTAGGAAACAAGTGTGGGTAGCGGCTCCGCATATCAGACTCGGACTCCCAGGTCGATGCCTCAGGAGGCTGACCTCTCCACTGAACACGCACAGAAGGATAACTCTTCGACCTCAACTGTCGAACCTGCCGGTCTAGAATGGCCACCGGCTCCTCCTCGTAAGATAGATCATTGTCCAATTGGACAGTGCTAAAGTCTAATACATGTGTGGGATCGCCGTGGTATCTCGAAGCATAGATACATGAAAAACTGGATGCACGGCTGATAAGCTAGGCGGCAAATCTAGTCTGTAAGCCACCCCTCCCACTCTGTCTAGAATTTCAAATGGACCAATATACCTAGGGCCGAGCTTGCCCTTCTTCCCGAACCTCATCACGCCCTTCATAGGCGACACTCGGAGCAATACTCGTTCACCAACCATGAAATCTACATCTCGAACCTTACGATCCGCATAAGTCTTCCGCCTGGACTGAGCTGAACGCAATCTCTCCCGAATAGTCTTGACCTTATCCAAGGCCTCCTGAACTAAGTCCGTACCCAACAACCGAGCCTCTCCCGGTTCAAACCATCCAATTGGTGATCGATATCGCCTACCATACAACACCTCATACGGAGCCATCTGGATGCTAGACTGGTAACTGTTATTATAGGCGAACTCTGCTAATGGCAGAAACTGGTCCCACGAGCCTCCGAAATCAATAACACAGGCTCGAAGCATGTCCTCTAGAATCTGAATAGTCCTCTCGGACTGGCCATCCGTCTGAGGATGAAATGTTGTACTCAACTGAACCTGGGTGCCTAACTCTTGCTGGACCGCTCTCCAGAACCGCGAGGTAAACTGCGTACCCCGATCAGAGATAATAGATACTGGCACTCCATGGAGACGAACAATCTCCCTAATGTAAACCTCTGCTAACCTCTCCGACGAGTAGGAGACAGATATTGGAATAAAGTGTGTTGACTTGGTCAGCCTATCAACAATGACCCAAATAGCATCAAATTTCCTGCGAGTCAAAGGAAGTCCAGTAACAAAGTCCATAGTGATCCGCTCCCATTTCCACTCGAGAATTTCAATCCTCTGGAATACACCACCAGGTCTCTAGTGCTCATATTTCACCTGCTGACAATTTAGACACCGAGCAACATACGCAACGATATCATTCTTCATTCTGCGCCACCAATAGTGCTGCTGTAAGTCTTGGTACATCTTTACGACGCCCGGGTGAATAGAATACCGCGAACCGTGGGCCTCCGCTAAGATCAACTCTCGAATCCCTTCGACATTGGGCACACAAACTCGACCCTGCAATTTCAATACCCCATCATCATCTAGACTTACTTGTGTGGCACCTCCCCGCTGTACTATATCTCTCAACTCACGCAAATGAGGATCATCAAATTGCCTCTCACGGATACGCTCAAATAAAGAAGAACGAGCGACCGTGCAGGCTAACACCCTGTTAGGCTCAGAAATGTCTAATCTCACGAACCGGTTGGCTAAGGCCTTGACATCTAGAGCTAATGGTCTCTGACTGACCGGAATGTATGCAAGGCTACCCATGCTGGCATACTTTCTACTCAATGCATCGGCCACCACATTGGCCTTACCCGGGTGATATAAGATAGTAACATCATAGTCTTTTAGCAACTCTAACCATCTCCGCTGTCGTAGATTCAACTCATTTTGCTTGAACAAGTACTGTAGGCTTTTGTGATCAGTGTACACCTCACATGTCACACCATATAGATAATGCCTCCAGATCTTTAAGGCATGAACCACTGCTGCTAACTCAAGATCATGAACCGGATAATTCTTCTCATGTATCTTTAACTGCCTCGAAGCATAAGCGATAACCTTACCATCCTGCATCAATACCGCTCCAAGCCCTGTACGAGATGCGTCACAATAAACTGTATAAGGCCCTGTACCTGTAGGTAGTACCAACACCGGTGCGGTGGTCAAGGCCGTCTTGAGCTTCTGAAAGCTCGCCTCACACTCCTCTGACCACTGAAACTGGACACCCTTCTGGGTCAACCTGGTCATCGGGGCTGCAATAGAAGAAAACCCCTCTACAAAACGACGGTAGTAACCTGCTAATCCCAAGAAACTCCGGATCTCGATCACTGAAGCTGGTCGAGGCCAATTCTGGACTGCCTCAATCTTCTTTGGGTCTACCCGAATACCTTCCACCGATACAATGTGACCCAGAAATGCTACCGAACTCAGCTAGAACTCACATTTAGAAAATTTGGCATATAGCTGGTAATCTTTCAGAGTCTGAAGAACCACTCTGAGGTGCTGCTCGTGCTCTTCATGGCTGCGGGAGTACACCAGGATGTCATCTATAAAGACTATCACGAACAGATCTAAGTAAGGCCCGAATACCCGATTCATCAACTCCATGAATGCTGTTGGGGCATTGGTCAACCCGAAGGACATGACCAAGAACTCATAATGCCCATATCTAGAGCGAAAGGCTGTCTTAGGAATGTCTGCCGCCCTGATCTTCAGCTGATGGTAGCCTGACCTCAAGTCTATCTTAGAGAATACCCTCACTCCCTGGAGCTGGTCAAACAAATCATCAATCCTCGGCAGTGGATACTTAATCTTTATTGTCACTTTGTTTAATTGCCGGTAATCAATACACATCCGCATCGAGCCATCTTTCTTCTTTACAAATAGTACAGGTGCTCCCTAGGGGGAAACACTGGGCCTGATAAAGCCCTTCTCAAGAAGGTCTTGCAACTGATCTTTCAACTCTTTTAGCTCCGGCGGGGCCATACGATAGGGTGGAATAGAGATGGGCTGAGTGCCCGGTGCCAGATCAATATAGAAATCAATATCCCTGTCGGGTGGCATGCCCGGCAGGTCTGAAGGAAAAACCTCAGGAAACTCCCGTACAATAGGGACTGACTCAATAGAAGGAACCTCTGCGCTGGAATCACGAACATAAGCCAGATAAGCTAGACACCCCTTCTCGACCATGCGTCGAGCCTTAGCATAGGAAATAAAAGTGCGAACGGAGTGGCTTGAGGTACCCTTCCACTATAGTCGGGGTGATTCTGGCAAAGCCAAGGTCACGATCTTAGCATGACAATCTAGAATAGCATGGTATGGGGACAACCAGTCCATCACCAAATATGACATCAAAATCCACCATGTCCAAAAGTAACAGATCAACACGAGTCTCAAAACCCCCAAATATAACTACGCACGAACGATGCACCCGGTCGACTACAATGGAGTCACCCACCGGTGTAGCCACATAAACTGGAATATCCAGAGCATAGCTGGGCACGGCCAAATACGGTGCGAAGTAGGAGGACACATAGGAATATGTAGATCCGGGGTCAAATAATACTGAAGCACCTCTGCCACACACAAAAATAGTACCTATAATCACGGCATCTGATGCCTCTGCCACTGGCCTGGCTGGTAAAGCATAGAATCGGGGATCTGCACCTCCCTTCTGAGCTGCGTCTCTAGGACGACCATTAAATGGCTGACCTCTACCTCTGGCTGGACGGTCTCCACCTCTACGGTCTCAACCTCCGCCTCTATAATCTCTACCCCTGCCTCTGGCTGGCTGGGCAGGCTGAGGGTCAGGTGGGGCCTGAATCATATGACGAGGACCTCGCTGCTGAGAGTTGCCCGCTGCTAGAGGGCAATACCTGATAAAATGACCTGGGTCACCACAACCGTAGCAACTCTTAGACTGATAGGGCTGCTGGCCCTGACGACCTGAATGGCCTCCACGAACGCTCTGAAGAGGCTGAGCATTAATAGGAGGCTGGTCTGAATAATGCCCCCGAAAACCACGATCACCTGGTCTTGAAGGGCGGAATGAAAAGGCCTGGAAGACCGGCCTCTATCAAAGGATTCTCTGCCACCAGAGGAAGAACCACCAAACCTGCCTGAATGACGAGGCCTCTTGTCTGAAGAATAACCACCTCCCCGAGCAAGAGCCATCTCAACTCTACGTGTTGCATTAGCTGCCTCCTGAAATGATATGTCACTCCCCACGCCCATAGCCATCTGGAGTCTAATTGGCTGATTAAGCCCATCTATAAACCTGCGGACCCTCTCCCGCTCCGTGGGAAGTATCACCACTGCATGACGAGCCAAATCGACAAATCTCGTCTCATACTGTGTGACCGTCATAGAGCCCTGATGGAGGCGCTCAAACTGCCTCCTAAGTACATCCCGTTGAGTAGCAGGGAGAAACTTCTCCATAAATAGTTCCACAAACTGATCCCATGATAAAGCTGGGGACCCTGCTGGTCGAGTCAAGCAATAATCTCTCCACCAAGTCTTGGCGGATCCTGCAAGCCTGAATGTACAGAAGTCAACTCCATTTGTCTCCACGATCCCTATATTCTTGAGAATCTCATGGCAACTGAATAAGAAGTCCTGAGGATCCTCTGATGTGGCTCCGCTGAATATAGTGGTAAATAGCTTGGAGAACCGATCAAGCCTCCACAACGAATCAGAAGTCATGGCCGCTCCATCACCTGCATGAGCTGTGGTGCCTGACTGAGTGGCCGCTGCTGGCTGAACTACTGGTGCCTGAGGCTGGGGAGCTACTGGCTCCGGAGTACATGCAACAGGAGTCTGGACCCCTCCTCCAGCCTGAGAAGTGGCTGGTGCAACTGGTAATAATCCTGCTCTGGAAACACTGTCCATAAAACCCGCTATTCTGACCAGAGCCTCCCGAAGATCCAGGGTAAATAAGACCTCCACTGGACCTGAGCTGGGCCCACTGGAGCTGCTGGGGCTGGAACCTCCTCACCAATCTCAATATGAGGCTCCACCTCTGGAATCGCTGCCTGGGGCTAAACTCTGCCCCTACCACGGCCTCCGATACGTCCTCGGCCCCTGCCCCTCACGGGAGCTGCCTGGGGCTCAGGCTGCTGGTCAGCGGACGAAGAAGCGCGTGTCCTCACCATCTGCGAAAGGACCGAATAGAAGTTCAATCGGTAATTGAGGAACAAGTCGCACGACAAGAAAGAACAAATGAGAGACTCTTTCCTAACTCAATAGACTCTGGAGGACAAGTACAGACGTCCCCGTACCTACCTCTCAAACTCTACTAAGCTTGTTCGTGAGTGGTGAGACCTATGTAACCTAGAGCTCTGATACCAACTTGTCACGACCCGGATTTTCCCCCAACATCGGGATCGTGATGGCGCCTACTCGTGGTAGCTAGGCAAGCCACCGTATTCATACTATCCTGTTTTTAACACAATTTTAATTAAATAAATGCGGAATACTTTATCGAAATAGAAATAACTAATTACAAGATGAAAATCATACCTGAAATCCTCTACCCAAGACGTGGAGTCACCAACTCACGAACAACTACTGAATACTACACATAAAAGTTTGAAACAAATATAACATAATTATGTTTGTCTCGGAACAAAGAGACTACAGCTAGTAACATAAATAAAGAAAGAGACGCCGGGCCTGCGAACGTCTGCAAGCTACCTCGGTCTCAAATGTGATCAACTTCCACGCAATCGATTTACTGCTGCTCCTGATCGTAGCCTGGACCTGTGCAAAAACGCACAGAAGTGTAGTATCAGCACAACCGACCCCATGTGCTGGTAAGTGCCTGGCCTATCCCGGCGAAGTAGTGACAAGCCTAGGACCGGACACCCACATAAACCTGTGCAATTCAATATATATGTATACCACAGAATAACAAGAAATAACCAGGTAATAACACAATAAGGAATATCTCAAAGAACTCAACAATTAACAACAGTTAATAAGTTCACAAGGAAAGCAAAGTATAATGGAAACACAAGTAATATCAAGTCAAGGAATAGCAGGCAATTGCACGGCATCACCCTTCGTGCTTTTACTCTCATCCTCACCAAATAAACAAATAAAGTACACGGCATCACCCTTCGTGCTTTTACTCTCATCCTCACATCCATAGTACGGCATGATCCTTCGTACATGGTTCAATAACAGGGCACGACATGATCCTTCGTGCATAATCAATAAAACATGGCACGGCATTAACCTTCGTGCATAAATAATAAAACATGGCACGACATTAACCTTCGTGCATAAACAATAAATCAAGGCACGGCATCACCTTTCGTGCATTATCACTCTTCCTACTCAAATAACAATCACAGTTAAGGGAAAAGAATAAACAGTAATTCATAAACCGTCCCAACAAGGGCAATCAATAATCATTTTCACAACAAGTCCCGACAAGGGAGAACAATAACAATTCTACAACCTGGAAAAGGTTCAACAATTTATCTACAAATATGTCTCATAATAAACATTATCAACGACTCACGGTCATACTAGATGCCAGTGTATGGATGCTCGTCACCAAAGCCCATACATCACACTCGATCACATAACATATAGCACATAATCCT
Source organism: Nicotiana noctiflora (assembly GCA_032618575.1). Lineage (NCBI taxonomy): Eukaryota > Viridiplantae > Streptophyta > Magnoliopsida > Solanales > Solanaceae > Nicotiana > Nicotiana noctiflora. Next base: position 246,245 of record JASVEL010001716.1, read on the forward strand.
ATTCCCTCAAGCTACGATAGAACAAACACTTACCTCGAATGTTTATGAACGATTCAATCCGTGGAAATGTCTTTTTCTTTCAAATTTGGCTCCAATCCAATCGTATCTATACACAATTGATTTAATATCATCAATACTACTCAACAAACTAATTCATAGGGCCAATTACAACTTTTACAACATTCCGCCCGGAATAGTGAATTTTGACCCCGGGCCCACATGGTTGGAACTCGGGGTTAGGACCAAAATTCGGTTACCCATCCCCCCACGAGTTCACGTATATGATTTGTTTCAAAATCGGACCTCAATTCGAGGTCCAATTTCCCAATTTATAAAAAACCCTATATTCTAACAAAAACAAGAAATTCTACCATGAAAACCTTTGATTTCTATTGAAAAACATGTTTAATGATGTTAGAAATTGAAAGAATTAAGTAAAAAGTGACTTACAATTGTTTTGAAGAAGAAAGAATCCGTGAAGAATCGCAAATGGGTGTTTTTGGTTTGTAAAAAGTGAAGAAATGAACTGAAAATCGTGTTTTACAGGTCTCTGTGTTCGCATTTGCGAACATGGGTTCGCAATTGCGAACCCCGACCAGTTTCTGGAGTTTGAAAAATAAGCTAAGGCTCGGAAGTTCGCATTTGCGAACTTTTGTTCGCATTTGCGAAGCCAAGGCAAATCTGGGGCTTCGCATTTGCGAACATATGTTCGCATTTGCGAACCAGGCTGGCCTCTAGGGTCTTTCGCATTTGCGAAGAATGCTTCGCATTTGCGAAGCATGCCTTTTCACTGGAAGCCTCGCAATTGCGAGGTTTGGTTCGCATTTGCGAACCGAAACGGTCCTGGGCACCCTTCGCATTTGCGACCATGGGTTCGCATTTGCGAACCCTGCCACCTTCGCAATTGCGAGAAATACTTCGCAATTGCGAAGACAACAGCTGTGTGAAAAACCAGCAGTGTAAAAATTCAGAATTTCATCCAACGGCCTATCAAATCTTTACCCGAGCTCCCCGGGCTCCAAACCAAACATGTACACAACCTCAAAAACACAATATGAACTTGTTCGTGCGATCACATCGCCAATCTCACATCGTTTTCATCAAATCAAGCCTCAAATTCATGATTTTCATACTTTTGGTTTTTTTTTTCAAAACTTTCAAACTTGGAACTCAAGGTCCAACACATCTCAAACGACATCCGAATGTCACCAAACTTTACGTAAATCACATATATAATATTTAAGACTTGTACCGGGCGTCGGAACCAAAATACGAGCCCGATACCAAGGTCAATTAATTCATTTCCTTTAACAATTACATCAAAAACAATTTCATAGAAAAATTCATAACTTGGGATCTAGGCCTCAGAATTCGACTCCGGACGCATGTCCAAGTCCCATATTTTCCTATGGACCTCTCGGGACCACCCAATCTCGGGTCCGGATCCGTTTACCAAAAATGTTGACCGAAGTCAACCATATCAATATTAATATCATTTTTATCCACATTTCTCATAGAATTCATATTTTCTATCACAAAATCTTTCCGGCTACATGCTCGGATTGTGCACGTAAATCGAGGCAACATGGAATGAGGTTATCAAGGCCTCAGAAGCTCGAAATAATTAATAAAATAAGTGATGACCCTTTGGGTCGTCACATCATCCGAAGCATACTCACACGCACCCGCTGTGGAGCGTATAGAGCAAGTCCATGCTGGAGTGTGACAGTCCTTCCGGCCAGCTCCGCAAACTTTTAAAACATCGCCAGAAGCTTGTACAGAGACGGGGGGAGCTACACCGGGCACACATTGTAATATCGATAGAAGTCAACCGCCAAATTGGAGAGTGGGACCCTAAAACCCAGCCTAAGAGTGTAGGCATAAAAAATACAGTACCCGCCGTGGTCGGTGTGGACCCTCTCCTCTGGTCAGGCGAGGAAAATGTTAGCATGAGAAGGCACGAACCCCTGCTCCCGTAGTTAGGCCATACCTACCTCCCCTATCAATGAGGCCTCATCCACTGGGTCATCCCCACCGTCGGCGTTGAAATCCACCGCCGGGCTTCTAGTTGCGGTAAGTATTTCGTCTACCGACAGAACTCTCTCAGCTTCATTTTGCCCATCCTCTCCCACTACCGGAGAAAGGCCTTCAATCACCGGAGGACTAACCGGCACCACCGTCGGAAGAATTTCACGGGAAGAAAATTGGCCATCGATCATTTGCCTGAAGAATAGATCACGGTGTTGGGTTTGACCAAGAACGGGGAAGAACTCTTTGGAAAGAGGAAAGGACTCTAAAGCTCACAAGAAATAAGAGCTCCAAAATCTCACGAGTAAACTAGAGAATGGTATGAATCATGTGCCCCAAACCGTCTTATAGGATACGCAATCAATGTTCGAGAAAACCGACGGGTGCCATTAACTGCATATCCAACCGTCAAAAACTATTCTATTCTGCCGAAACGAGCGTCGCCACATTTGACGTCATAAAGTACTCACTCTATCACGATCTCCATCCCGCTCATTACAGAAAAACGAATAACTTACCACCGAGGGCGGGGTAAATCCTACACCATCAAAACTTCTTATGGGCCACACAAATCATATGCACATTATGGCGAACCGATTATTTCCCTTCGTCGGCGATACTCGTGTACGAAAGATCAGACCCTCACTATGTAAGAAGAGGAGGGGAGGGGTGCCATGATTTCGACACAAGCAGTCGTCGTCCCCTCCTCACCCGAAAAATGCCCATTCCATAATCGCTGAAATCCGCTCATGAAGCTCGACTTGGAGGCGTCCATGATTAAGCGGAGGGACTAATTTTATGGGTCATTATCCGATTCTATAATATTCAACAAGGTTCATCGCTCATCTCGGCTAATGTAAGCATAATAAGTGCCATAATCATTCCTAATTAAGGAGACCTTTTTGCATCCACTTAAAATGGTTAGTAAGGTTATGACCTACCGTATATATCTCAAATAATCCTCTAACGTGGGCTCATCCATCAAGGGTCAACTTATACAATTCACATCTATAAATGAAGAAGGGGCAAAAACGGGATTCCACTCTCTCCCTATGAGGGGCTCTAGAAATACTGACTAAAATAGAGAGTGAGAACCCAAAAGAAAAAGTAGAAAGAGGATAGATCGAATAAAACATGATTGTAAAGCTCAAACCTCCACATGGGGAGGTAGACTACTCTATTATCATAAATAAAGATTATATATGTTTTCTGTTGTTAATATAAACATTTTTCATTATCTTTTCCTTTAATAGATTCTTGATATGTTACGACTTGCTATGATTGACCTTCAACTTATATCGATTGTTTTGAATTCATAAAATGATGAATAACATTTTGAGTCAAACAATAATAATAATTTATGAGGCATGATTGCAATTCCATCCTACATAAAAAAAAAAGGTGTGCACTTCAAATGGTACGGTCTTTTTTCCTTTTCATCCTTCCCCTTCTCCTATTTATTATAGGCTTCCACTCACAAAAAGATACTTCAAAAATTAAATATAGACATTTAAAAAAATAACCAAAATAGAGTCTTAAATATAGACACAAATATTTGCAAGATTACACGAATTAAAAGATATCAAAATCAAAACAAAATCGCACCAAATGTTGTCTAGTTATTATAAATAAATAAAATCGCTTTTTGTACTTAAAAAGGTAAATAGAAGATCTCTTACTGTAAATCAACAACATATACGCAACACTATTCTCTCCATTTTAATTTACATGACGATATTTGATATAATATATATAAAATTAAGAATGAAATGATAACTTCCTAAACTTATAGTCACCAAAAAATATATCACAACATTCTTTTGGCTATAAAAATATTTCACTAAAAGTAAAATAAAAAATATATACTTAAGTTATTTTCAGATAAACAATGTGTAGTTCTTTTTCAAGCGGGCTATAAAGGAAAAAACCTTATCTCTAACATATTCCTATAGTAACCAACAAGAGTATTGGTAAAGTGTTTAGTAGGCGTGTCAAATGGGCGGGTTGGACTGAATTTGGGCGGGTCAATATAGGTTAGTTAATAAATGGGTCATTGCCCAACCGAGCCCAAAGTGAATTTGGGTTAAGATGGGCTGGGTCAAGATGAGCTAAACAATGGGTCATAACCCAACCCGCCCAACATGACCCATAGTTTAAAATCATGTTCATCTTGCATACAATTATTTTAAAGGGGTTTGCGCCGGGGTGGGGGTGGGGTGGAGGGGGCATGGGAGGGGTAGGGGTAGAAGGTGTAGAAAAATAAAATAATAGAAAATTAAAAATACAACAAAAAAAAAGAATTTTTTAGTGATTTTGCGTGGTGAGAGAGGGAGAGGGGTAGGGGTAGGGGCTAAGGGCTAGGGGAATGGGGGTATGGTAGGGTGGTAGAAAAATTAAAAAATAAAAAATAGAAATTTAAAAATAAAAATAAAAAATAAATTTTTTTAGGGGTTTGGCACCGTGGGGTAAGGTGTGTGTGTGTGGGGAGGTATTGATAGGATGGGGTGGGGTGTGGTGGGGTGGGGTGGCAGAAAAACTGAAAAATAAAAAATAGAAATTTAAAAATAAAAATAAAAAATAAAATTTTTTAGGGGCCGGGGAGGGGGGGTTAAATGTAGGTTATGGTGGGATGTGGTAGGATGGCAGAAAAATGAAAAACAACAGAATAGAAAATTATCTTTTATAAGGGTTTTGCGCGGGGTGGGAGTATAGGGGGTTGGGTGGGATGTGGTGGGGTGGGTGAGTGAGTGGCGTAGAAAAATAACAGAATAGAAAACTAAAAATACAAAAAATAAAAAAATTGGAGCAACTAAGTAAATTTCTAAATAAGTTAGGTTGAGATACTTTGTTTTGGGTTGTTAAATGGGTCATAATGGGCTATAAAAAATAATGGGTTAACTTGGGCTCAATCCAAATTGACCCATAAGCTAAAATGGTTGTAGCCCAACCCATTAATCTTTGGACTAGTTGGGCGGGTTAAATGGGTTTGAGCTTAAATTGCCACCCCCAGTGTTTAGTAATGAGGTTATGGGTTCGAGTCAAAAATCTTTAGTGTGACTTTTCAATTCAAATAGTATGAATTTGTTCAGATCCTGGGAATACCAGCTACCGAGTTGAAACCCGAATCCGGAACTAAAGTATTGCTTTTATTAAAATTAGTAACATTTTTAGGTGTTTCAAAAAAACGACATAACTATATACAACGCCACCTAAAGTGGCGTTGTACATTAACAGTAACGGCTCCGTTAGTGTACAACGCCACTCTAAGTGGCATTGTATCTGTCAGTACCTGTACAACGCCTCTTTACCTGGCGTTGTACACTTTCAATAATTGAATAGTACAACGCCAACTCTTTTGGTGTTGTATCACAAGCCCCGGCTCTTCATTTTCTATATAAAGAGGTGTTACGTTAGGATCATATACATTCAAACAATTTATAACACTCTTCTTGCTCTATTGCTCTTCTTGCTCTATTGCTCTTCTTGCTCTATTATTCCTAAATTCTACAGCATTTCTTCATTATGTCTGAAGAGCGAAGAATAAGAACTTCTTTATATAGGGGTAGTGAGATTATGATGGAGAATAACTCTGTCAGCTACAGTTTGCCCGCCCAATGTCATGTTAAATTGTCATTGACAATGGAATACGATACATTGATATCATTGTTATGCAAAAAAATGAGTGTGAGGAAATGTTCCGTCATACTTAAAGTTATCGGAAGATATCCGTATTCCGTCACTCCGCAAGGGGTTGTTTTTTACTCGGAGTTTAACATCGACGATGATGAAACTTTGCGTGATTTTTTGAGGACTCCGGACGAATGTCGTGATTTTCTTCTAATCACAATGCTGGAGATGTACGTGAAGGTGGAAGACGTCCCTAAAAATGAGCTTCAGCGTAGTATAGATAACCCCCAATCATCGGGCGGTTATTATGGAACAACTTTGGATTTAAACTTATTACCGCCTGCTTTCCATAACTCATAAGACTACTGGTAAATTTTATTTATTTTTTGTGATAATGAAGTATATATTTATTAAATTGGTAACACTCGCATATTTAATAGGGGGTACCGGCCAGATATGAATTTAACAAGTGGCCCATCCAGTAGTCATGTCCAGCTTGGAATTTCATCACATTATGACGTGTAAGTTAAGTGATTTATGTGAATTAGGAAAATCATATATAAAACATGGGATTTCATCATATTTCTTTTGATTGTGCAGTGAAGATGAGCAAGTTGAACTCACACAATTGCCCGAAAATGATGTATTACATCGGGACCTGGTAGATGCACAAAGTGATGAAGAGAACAGTGACTATGACAGTAATGCGGATGAATCCGGTGATGAGACACCCTTTGATTGTGAGGATGGTGATGCTAAGGATGATGAGGAAGAACCTGGTTTGAACAGAGACCCCCCAAGTCAAAAAGTGTATGAGTCTGAAGTGTCGTTTAATTCAAGAGAGATTCCTTACATTGACAATTTATCAACCATGCCGGATGTGGAAGCTCTCACACGGGATTTTGATGAAATTCGGACTGCAATGTGGGATGAAACTAGACCAACGGTGCTTGCAAAGGGGATGCTTTTACCTGATAAAGTGCGCCTAACCAGGGCTTGTGAAATGCACAACGTAAAATACTATCATGAGATGCTGGTAGCGGAGTCAAATCCAATGGTATACAAGGTTATTTGTCGCAGGTGGTTTTTGGCCATGTAATTGGATGCTACGTGCGACAAAGAAGAAGACAGGTATGTGGAAAGTGGGTAAATACATTCCCACCCACACATGCGAAATGGACACATTCAACGGGAATCACTTTAATTTAGATATTGACTTGATTTCTCTTGTTCTTATTCCACACGTTGAATAGTCCATAAGGTATAAAATCAAAGACTGTATTACATCTGTCCAGCAGGAATATGGCTATACCATAACTAAAAGAATGGCATTTCTCGGACGCAAATGAGCGTTTGAAATAGTGTATGGTAACTGGGATAAGTCATTTGCAGATCTGCCTAGATAAATGGCTGCATTGCAGCATTTCAACCCCAGGACGGTTATTCAGTGGAAGCTTGAGCGAAGTGTAGGTATGTCAGAATATATATTCAATTATGTGTTCTGGGCGTTTAAGCCAGCAATTGATGGTTTTTTGCATTGTCGTCCTATAATATCCATAGACGACACTCATGTCTATGGAAAGTACGAAATCAAACTATTAATAGCTGTGGCAGTAGATGCTAATGGACAGATATTTCCTCTGGCGTTTGCTATTTGTGCCAATGAAATCCAAGAGATGTGGACGCTCTTTTTGAACCATTTGAAAGAGCACGTTGTGAAACAACGTTCTGGTGTATGTCTAATCTTTGATCGGCACGGTGGCATCTTAAGTTCTGTTAAGAACTTGCCTGCATGGCAAGAAACGAATGCCTATCATCGTTATTGTGTTAGGCATTTGAAAGCCAATTTCCAGAAGGTATTTCCCAGTAAAGCTTTGCATGATTTGATGTGGATGGCAGCAACAGATCATCAACAACATAAATTCCGGAGGCACATGGAATATATCAGGCAACTGGACGAGGCAACTTATCGTTGGTTAATGCGACATGACCCTGAAAAATGGACTTTGCATGCGGATGGTGGTAGACGTTGGGGAACTCTGACTACAAATGTGTCAGAGTCTTTCAACGGGTTATTGAAGTCGGCTAGAGGATTGCCTGTTACAGCCATGGTGCGGATGTCATTCAAGCAGATGGCAGAGAGGTTTGTTCAGAGATCTGCGGCTGCAACTTCATTGATGGAACGTGGTGTTGAATTTTTGCCTGTGCCAATGGCGAGATTTGAGAAATACAGACGACGAGCACAGTGGCATTCATATTTGCAGTATGATAATGACAGGAATGTGTTTGATGTTCGCACTCCTATCCATCAAAATCGAGGTAATAATGTGCATACTATGAATGAAGCTGCAAGGTTATGCTCTTGTGGAAAATGGTCCATCTACCACATGCCTTGCTCAAATGCAATCAAGTGCTTTTAACATGTTGGTTTAGGTGCAAGAAACTATGTTGATCAACAATATAGCGTTTCTAAGTACGTAAACACATATAATAGTCAGTTGCAACCACTGGGCGCTGAGCATTATTGGCCTCCTGCACCATTTAAAATGGTATGTAACAAGTCGTTTCTGCGTAAGGTTCAGGTGAAGAAGGGATCGTGTATACGAAACCAAATGGATGTTAGTGATACAGTTTATACGCGAAAATGTGGTATATGTTCGCAACCTGGACACGACCGTAGAAAATGTCCTTTGTATGGCAACAGTAATCAAGCTCGGGGTGGGCGTTCTTCTGGTTTACCTAACAATGTATGAGTTGTAATAATATGTAATGTGTATTTTGGTTTATTTATGAAATAAAATTATGTTTCATTAATGTTGTAGACGTTAATTCGAAGGCCTATACCTTTTGATCTATAAGGAATCAGGAAAACTTCAAAACACGAAAGTTGTAGACCTTCATGTCTAATTTGCAGAAAGATAAATAAATTGTAATTTGGATCTCCGTAGTGAAAGTTATGGTCTATTCAAAATGACTAGTGGAGCTCGTTTTCCAGAATTTTCTTGCGGGCACCTATCAATGACATAAAGTATTAAAGTAGTCATAAAGTGACTGAAAAAGCTGCATAAAGTGACTGAAAACAATGACATAAAGTATACATATCAATGACATAAAGTAGACATATCAATGACATAAAGTAGACCGATCAATGACATAAAATAGACATATCAATGACATAAAGTAGACCTGACATAAAGTGATTGTAAAAGCTGTACCATACAACGCCATTAACAGTGGCGTTGTGCATACAACGCCATAAGAAGTGGCGTTGTATGTTAATTCACTCATCTATAAATACAGAGCTCATTTCGTTATCACATACGCTCAAAAAAATTACTAAACCAGAATATTTCTTCAAAACTTTGATTTTTCCGAAGTAAAACTAAATGGCTCAATATGGTACACCAGTGTGTTACTGTGGAAAACAAAAAGTGTGCAACAAACATGTTGGGAAGGTGATGATGTTGGATGTAAGTACTGGATGTGCATGAATGTCACGACCCAAATCCGGTCGTGATGGCGCCCAACAATCAAGCTAGGCCAGCCGGACCAACAATTTAATTATAACACAATACCAGTCCCCAAATGGACAACCCAAGAAGAATATATGAGTTTAAGAACTCCAATAATAATAATACTGAACAAAATACTGACACTCCCAAAGATCCGGAGTCACAAGTCTAGAGCCTCTAACAAAACCCAACAGAAATAGAGAGTACGATATAGAAGTACTCAAGTCTGAATACAAAATATACAATAACAACTGGAATGAGAGGAGAAGCTAGGTTCTGCGAACGTAGGCAGCTACCTCAGCAACTCGATGTGACAATGTAAACGCCGGAGATGCCCGTCTACTGCTCCTGAGTACCTGAGTCTGCACACAAAAGGTGCAGGGAGTAGGGGTGAGTACTAAGTACTCAGTGAGTAACAAATATATATATGTAGCTGACAGGTAAGAAATCCACAAAATACCACAATATGAAGCTACACTACAGTCCGAATCTCCTACGAACTAGCAACAATAATACAATATAGCTACCACAGAGTAATTCAACAAATACAGATGCAATGCAATGCACATAACCACTACGGCGTGTAGCCCGATCCAATTTAACGTCGACGGCGCTCACCGGGGGTGTGTACAGACTCCGGAGGGGCTCCTACAGCCCAAGCGCAATACTGCTGCGGCGTGCAGCCCGACCCTCATATCAACCACTGCGGCGTGCAGCCCGATCCCATGCTCAATCCACAATAAGCAAATAAGTCACAAAACAATTCATTATCCTAAATTTCAAATTCTCAATTCATAATTTATGAAAAATACTTTAACTTTATTAGATTTGTAAAAGCCGGTGACTTAGCATTTCAAAAATGTGATTTCAATTTCCAGGACTGAGATCAGTGATTTAAGCAATTTTAGCTATCACATAAATATTGTCCTCTAAGGACGCTACAGATCGGCACAAGGCCCCAAACAAGGCTTACAGCCCACAAATATATCAAATACAGTGTATTTCCAACACTAACAACATATTATTCATTTCCGGGATGGACCAAGTCTCAATCCCCAATCACAATCAATCCCGCACCTGCCACGGTGTGCGAGCCACGCCCTATTAGCGTCACAATGTGCTAAGCCGGGGTTTCGAACCCTCCAGGCTACCATATACACAAACTACTCACCTCTAGCCGATCGTAGACTCGTCCGCGATGCCTTTTCCTTTGAATTTCGTTGCCTCGTGTGTAGAATCTAGTCAAATAACAATAATTATATCAAATACGGGTCAAAGAATCATAACCCACTTCAATTTATATGAAATTCGCATAATTACACTAAGTTGGTAAAACCCGACCCCGGGCCCCACTGCTCGGAAAATTCCGAAATTAGTACCAACGCGATCCTTATCTCGCCACGAGTCCGTGCATATAAAATTTATCGAAATCGGAGTTCAAATGGCCTTCCAAATCCAAAAATCCCGTTTTCATTACTTAGGCCACATTTCTTCAAGATTTCAACCCAATTTCATGAAGATTGATATTAATACTACCATAAAATGATGTTTTTGAGTCAAGAATCTTACCTCCGACGAATACCCGATGACTTCTCAGTGATTTCCTCGAGTTTTCTTCTCTCTAGGGCTCAAAGTTGTGTTTTGGGGGTGTAAACCCGTAACCCTTTTGTTCTGCAATTTAATTCACTGCCAGACACTATTGTTCTTCGCGTTCGCGTGACCCTCTACGCGTTCGCGATGAACAGCCCCGCCTTACTCTTCGCGAACGCGACGCTGGCCACGCGTTCGCGATGCTCAATTCCGGTTACCCTTCGCGGACGCGACGCCTCCCACGCGTTCGCGATGTTCAAACTCCCAGCCACCCGGATTTCTTCTACGCGTTCGCGATACACCTCCCGCGAACGCGAAGCACAACACCCACGACCCTACGCGAACGCGACACAAGCAACGCATTCGCGATGCTTAACACTCATGACCTACGCGAACGCGACTCCCTCTCCCGCGAACGCGATCCACAAAAAGGCTTGGCCTTCGCGAACGCGACACTTGTCACGCGAACGCGAAGGCTTAAGGGCCTGGGCAGAACCTGCAGTTTTTCTGCAGATTTTTTGCCAAGTCCAAATGCCCGGTTGATGGTCCGAAATCATCCCGAGGCCCCCGGGACCCCAACGAAAACCACCAACGTACCCCAAAACATGATACGAACTTGTTCCAATCATAAAAACACCATACTAAACATCAAAATCACCAATTAACCACGGATTCAAGCCTAAGTTTCTTCAAAACGTTCAAAACTAACATTCAATCCAAAACCCGACCAAACGATGTCCGAATGACCTGAACATTTGCAGACATATCCAAAATCACATAACGAAGCTACAGAAATTGTCCGGAATTCCATTCCGACCCCCGGATCAAAATATCACCTACCATCCGGTTTTCGCCAAAATTCAACATTCGCCAATTCAAGCTTAAAACTACACCGGACCTCCGAATTCAATTTCGATTGTTCTCCTAAGTCATAAATGATCCCCCGGAACTAGTCGAATCATCAGAATCCGGTTCCGAGCACTCTAACTCAATAGTCAACTCTTGATTGACTTTTCATATTCAAGCTTTCTTCAAACATGCTATTTGTTTCATTTTCAATCCAAATCACTCCTAACTCACCCGATATACTCTAATACTATTTTAAAAGCAAAATATATGTAAATGCAAGGTAACGGGGTGGTAATTCCCGTAACAATGGGCCGGGTCGTTACATTCTTCCCAACTTAAACAAACGCTCGTCCGCGAGCGGGTTAAGAAACATACCCGGAGTATCAAACAAGTGTGGATATCTACTTCGCATCTCCTGCTCGGTCTCCCAAGTTGCTTCCTCCACGGGACGACCTCTCCACTGCACTTTCACTGAAGCTATATCCTTAGATCTCAGCTTACGAACCTGTCGACCCAAAATGGCTACTGGTTCTACATCATAAGTCAAATCCTCATCTAGATGAATCGTGCTGAAGTCCAACACATGAGACGGGTCTCCGACATACTTCCGGAGCATAGATACATGGAACACCGGGTGAACTCCCGACAAACTCTGGGTGGCAAAGCAAGCATATAAGCCACCTCCCCAACTTTTCTAAGCACCTCAAAAGGTCCAATGAACCTTGGGCTCAACTTTCCTTTCTTTCCAAACCTCATAACACCCTTCATAGGCGAAACTTTCAACAACACCTTCTCACCTACTGAATAAGACACATCTCGGACCTTCCGGTCTGCATAACTCTTCTGACGCGACTGAGCTGTGCGAAGTCTCTCCCGAATCACCTTCACCTTATCTAAGGCATCTTGGACTAACTCTGTCCCTAACAACCTAGCCTCGCCGGGCTCGAACCAACCAACTGGAGATCTACACCGCCTCCCATATAAAGCTTCATACGGTGCCATCTGAATGCTGGACCGATAGCTATTATTGTAAGCAAACTCCGCCAAAGGCAAATAATCAGCCCATGAACCACCAAAATCAATGACACAAGCACGCAACATGTCCTCCAATATCTGAATAGTACGCTCGGACTGCCCATCCGTCTGTGGATGAAATGCTGTGCTCAACTCTACCTGTGAACCCAACTCTCGCTGAAATGTCCTCCAGAACTGAGATGTGAACTGGGTACCTCTGTCGGATATAATGGAAATGGGAACTCCATGCAATCTCACTATCTCACGGATGAATATCTCTGCCAACCGCTCTGAGGTATAGGTAGTACACACCGGGATGAAGTGAGCTGACTTAGTCAACCTATCCACCACCACCCAAACTGAATCAAACTTCCTCGCTGTCCGAGGGAGTCCACTAACAAAGTCCATAGTTATTCTTTCCCACTTCCACTCCGGAATATCAATACGTCGGAATACACCACCAGGTCTCCGATGCTCATACTTGACCTGCTGACAGTTTAGACACCGAGCCACATGGCTCACAATATCTTTATTCATCTTTCTCCACCAGTAATGCTGCTTCAAGTCCTGATACATCTTCACGGCTCCTGGATGAATAGAATACCGCGAACTGTGGGCCTCTTCCAATATCAACTCACGAAGGCCATCAACATTGGGCACACATATCCGGCCCCGCATCCGCAATACACCCTCACTATCAATAGTGACATCTCTAGCATCATCATGCTGAACTCTGTCCTTAAGGACAAGTAAGTGTGGATCATCATACTGGCGCTCTCGAATACGATCATATAAGGAAGAACGAGCTACTACACAAGCCATCACCCGACTGGGCTCAGAAATATCCAGCCTCACCATCTGATTAGCTAACGCCTGAACATCAACTGCTAGGGGTCTCTCCCCAACTGGAATATACGCCAAACTGCCCATACTAATAGCCTTCCGACTCAATGCATCAGCCACTACATTGGCTTTCCCGGGATGGTACAAGATAGTAATATCATAGTCTTTAAGCAATTCAATCCATCTTCGCTGCCTCAAGTTTAGATCTTTCTGCTTAAACAAATGCTGAAGGCTGCGGTGGTCTGTATATACATCACAAGATACACCATATAGGTAATGCCTCCAAATCTTCAAGGCATGAACAATGGCAGCTTACTCCAAATCATGAACAGGGTAGTTCTTCTCGTGGGGCTTTAGCTGACGAGAAGCATATGCAATAACTCTACCCTCCTGCATCAACACACAACCGAGTCCAACTCTGGAAGCATCACAATACACCGTATATGACCCTGAGGCTGATGGCAACACAAGTACTGGAGCTGTGGTCAAAGCCTCCTTGAGCTTCTGGAAGCTCTCCTCACATTCATCGGACCACACAAATGGAGCATTCTTCTGTGTCAACTTAGTCAACGGTGAAGCAATAGATGAGAAACCCTGAACAAACCGACAATAATAGCCTGCCAAGCCGAGAAAACTCCGAATCTCTGTAGCCGAGGAAGGTCTGGGCCAATTCTGCACTGCCTCAACCTTCTGTGGATCAACCCGAATACCATCACTGGACACTATATGTCCCAGAAAACCCACAGTATCAAGCCAGAACTCACACTTAGTGAATTTTGCATAAAGCTTCTCTTCTCGCAACCTCTGCAATGCCACTCTCAAATGCTGTGCATGCTCCTCCTGGCTGCGTGAATATACCAGAATATCATCAATAAACACAATCACAAAAGAATCAAGGTACGGTCGAAATACACTATTCATCAAGTGCATGAATGCTGCTGGGGCATTAGTCAACCCGAAAGACATCACCAGGAACTCGTAGTGCCCATATCGCGTCCCGAACGCTGTCTTCATAATGTCTGAGTCCCTGATCTTCAACTGATGATAGCCCGATCGAAGATCAATCTTAGAGAATACACTAGCTCCCTAGAGCTGATCAAATAGGTCCTCAATACGAGGTAATGGGTACTTATTCTTCACTGTTACCTTGTTCAGCTGCCTGTAATCAATGCACATTCTCATTGTGCCATGTTTCTTCTTTACGAACAACACCGGTGCACCCCAAGGAGACACACTTGGACGAATGAAACCCTTATCTAAGAGTTCCTGAAGTTGTTCTTTCAATTCTTTTAACTCTGCTGGTGCCATGCGATAGGGAGGAATAGAAATGGGCTGAGTGCCCGGCACCAAATCAATACCAAAATCAATATCTCTATCAGGCGGCATGCCTGGCAGGTCTGCTGGAAATACATCCGGAAACTCCCTCACAATGGGGACCGAATCAAGACCGGGTGTCTCGGCCTCAACATTTCTAATGAAGGCCAAATAAGATAAACAACCCTTGCCAATCATTCGTTGGGCCTTTATATAAGAAATCACCCTCTCGGACACATAATCAGTCAAGCCACGCCACTCGATCCTCGGATTACCTGGAAAAGCTAGTGTGACTGTCTTGGCATGACAGTCCAGAATCGCATGATAAGGAGATAGCCAATCCATGCCTAGGATAACATCGAAATCTACCATGCCCGGTAGTAATAGATCAACTCGGGTCTCCAGACCCCCAATAGTAATAATACAGGATCGATATACCCTGATCCACAACAACAGTATTCTCCACTAGGGTAGACACATGTACGGGCAAATCAAGAATACCACGGGTAATACCCAAATGATGTGCAAAATAAGTAGAGACATAAGAATAGGTGGATCCGGGATCAAATAAGACATAAGCATCCCTGTGGCAGACTGAGATAATACCTGAAATGACCGCATCTGAAGCACTAGCATCCTTCCTATCCGGAAGAGCATAAAAACGAGCTTGACCTCCACCAGTACGATCCTCGCCCCCGGGGCGACCTCTGGATACCTGGCCACCAGTCCTAGCTAACTGTGCTGGCGCCGAAGAAACAGGAGTAGAAGACGAAGGCTGATCCCTCTGCTGAGACCGCTTACGAAGCCACTGAGGACACTCTCTCCCGATATGGCCCAAATCACCGCACTCAAAACAACGGCCTCGAAGATGGAAGAAGGGGCTGCCGAGGACCCCTCGCTACCGATGAATCCTCGTGCCGAGGAAACGGAGAGCGAGCTCGAGCCGGAAGAGCACTCGGTGCGGCAGCCGACTCGCCGGCGGCTCGCCGACCTCGATAACCCCGCCGGCCTCGACGACCACGATCGGATGAAACCCCACCGGACTCTGTACGTCCAGACTGATGAGACCCGAAAGAGCGACCTCGCGCTATGCCGAAATTGGCCCCTAGACGGAGCACCACCGTAACTCTGCCGGCACCACGAGGCCTCTTAGCCTCTCTCTCTCTCTCGCTCTACGGGGCGATTTGTCTCAATGTGACGGCAGCATCAACCACCTCCTCGAAGGTAACTCGTCGAAACTCTCTCCCCGGTCATCAATATGCGGATGGGATAAATAAGACCATCAATAAATCTCCGAATCCTCTCCCCGTCCGTAGGAACCATCCACATGGCATGACGGGCCGACCGTGTGAATCTCATCTCGTATCGAGTAACCGTCATCTCTCCTCGCTTCAACCACTCGAACCGACGTCGCAGCCCCTCTCTCTGAGATCGAGGCACGTACTTCTCCAAAAATACCGTGGAGAACTCCTGCCAAGTGAGGGGCACTGCCCCCGCGGGCCTACGCCTCTCAAAATCCTCCCACCACCGAAATGCTGCACCTGTGAACCTGAAAAGTGGCGAATGAAACACCGCTGGACTCTAGAATACCCGCGGTGCGAAGCATGCGCCGACATCTGTCAAGAAAACCCTGGGCATCCTCGCCCTCAGCTCCACTGAATGTCGGAGGCTGTAGCCTCTCAAATCTCCCCAAACGACGCTGCTCATCGTCGGGCATAACTGGAACCATATATGCAGGAGCTGGTGCAACGGGCGCAACTGGCTGAACTGGCTCGGGTGTGTGGGCCACGGGGGTCTGATTCCCTCCCCCTGCCTGTGAAGAAGATACTGCAGCAGAGCAGCAACTACCTGTGCCAAGCCTGTGCACACTGATAATATCTGAGCCAAGGTCTCCTGAAGACCCGGTATCACAATAGGCACTGCCGGTGCCTGAGCCTGAGTTGCCGGAGCGTCTGCCGCTGGAATCTGGTCCTGAGTCTGATCGGCTGGTGGGTCAGCAAGTGCTGGTGCTGGTGCTGCTGCCCTACCTCTACCACGACCACGGCCTCTGGGTGCCAATGGTGGTCGTCCGCCACGTCCGTTAGCTCGTGTTCTCGCCATCCGCGAGAGAATAGAATATGGAAAGATTTAATTTCATGATAACACAAATCGCACGATATGAATTCAAGAAAATGAGGTTTTTCCTAAAGTTTCGGTAGCCCTTCGAAGATAGATACGGACGTCTACGTACCGATCTGCGAAAGCCTACTAAACCGGCTCATGACTCGCGAGTCCTAATAACCTAGAGCTCTGATACCAACTTGTCACGACCCAAATCCGGTCGTGATGGCGCCCAACAATCAAGCTAGGCCAGCCGGACCAACAATTTAATTATAACACAATACCAGTCCCCAAATGGACAACCCAAGAAGAATATATGAGTTTAAGAACTCCAATAATAATAATACTGAACAAAAGTACTGACACTCCCAAAGATCCGGAGTCACAAGTCTAGAGCCTCTAACAAAACCCAACAGGAAATAGAGAGTACGATATAGAAGTACTCAAGTTTGAATACAAAATATAAAATAACAACTGGAATGAGAGGAGAAGCTAGGTTCTGCGAACGTAGGCAGCTACCTCAGCAACTCGATGTGACAATGTAAACGCTGGAGATGTCCGTCTACTGCTCCTGTGTACCTGAGTCCGCACACAAAAGGTGCAGGGAGTAGGGGTGAGTACTAAGTACTCAGTGAGTAACAAATATATATATGTAGCTGACAGTAAGAAATCCACAAAATACCACAATATGAAGCTACACTACAGTTAGAATCTCCTACGAACTAGCAACAATAATACAATACAGCTACCACAGAGTAATTCAACAAATACGGATGCAATGCAATGCACATAACCGCTACGGCGTGTAGCCCGATCCAATTTAACGTCGACGGCGCTCACTGGGGGTGTGTACAGACTCCGGAGGGGCTCCTACAGCCCAAGCGCAATACCTGCTGCGGCGTGCAGCCCGACCCTCATATCAACCACTGCGGCGTGCAGCCCGATCCCATGCTCAGTCCACAATAAGCAAATAAGTCACAAAACAATTCATTATCCTAAATTTCAAATTCTCAATTCATAATTTATGAAAAATACTTTAACTTTATTAGATTTGTAAAAGCCGGTGACTTAGCATTTCAAATATGTGATTTTAATTTCCAGGACTGAGATCAGTGATTTAAGCAATTTTAGCTATCACATAAATATTGTCCTCTAAGGACGCTACAGATCGGCACAAGGCCCCAAACAAGGCTTACAGCCCACAAATATATCAAATACAGTGTATTTCCAACACTAACAACATATTATTCATTTCCGGGATGGACCAAGTCTCAATCCCCAATCACAATCAATCCCGCACCTGCCACGGTGTGCGAGCCACGCCCTATTAGCGTCACAATGTGCTAAGTCGGGGTTTCGAACCCTCCAGGCTACCATATACACAAACTACTCACCTCTAGCCGGTCGTAGACTCGTCCGCGATGCCTTTTCCTTTGAACTTCGTTGCCTCGTGTGTAGAATCTAGTCAAATAACAATAATTATATCAAATACGGGTCAAAGAATCATAACCCACTTCAATTTATATGAAATTCGCATAATTACACTAAGTTGGTAAAACCCGACCCCGGGCCCCACTGCTCGGAAAATTCCGAAATTAGTACCAACGCGATCCTTATCTCGCCACGAGTCCGTGCATATAAAATTTATCGAAATCGGAGTTCAAATGGCCTTCCAAATCCAAAAATCCCGTTTTCATTACTTAGGCCACATTTCTTCAAGATTTCAACCCAATTTCATGAAGATTGATATTAATACTACCATAAAATGATGTTTTTGAGTCAAGAATCTTACCTCCGACGAATACCCGATGACTTCTCAGTGATTTCCTCGAGTTTTCTTCTCTCTAGGGCTCAAAATTGTGTTTTGGGGGTGTAAACCCGTAACCCCTCTGTTCTGCAATTTAATTCACTGCCGGACACTATTGTTCTTCGCGTTCGCGTGACCCTCTACGCGTTCGCGATGAACAGCCCCGCCTTACTCTTCGCGAACGCGACGCTGGCCACGCGTTCGCGATGCTCAATTCCGGTTACCCTTCGCGGACGCGACGCCTCCCACGCGTTCCCGATGTTCAAACTCCCAGCCACCCGGATTTCTTCTACGCGTTCGTGATACACCTCCCGCGAACGCGAAGCACAACACCCACGACCCTACGCGAACGCGACCCAAGCAACGCGTTCGCGATGCTTAACACTCATGACCTACGCGAACGCGACTCCCTCTCCCGCGAACGCGATCCACAAAAAGGCTTGGCCTTCGCGAACGCGACCCTTGTCACGCGAACGCGACCCTTGTCACGCGAACGCGAAGGCTTAAGGGCCTGGGCAGAACCTGCAGTTTTTCTGCAGATTGTTTGCCAAGTCCAAATGCCCGGTTGATGGTCCGAAATCATCCCGAGGCCCCCGGGACCCCAACGAAAACCACCAACGTACCCCAAAACATGATACGAACTTGTTGCAATCATAAAAACACCATACTAAACATCAAAATCACCAATTAACCACGGATTCAAGCCTAAGTTTCTTCAAAACTTTCAAAACTAACATTCAATCCAAAACCCGATCAAACGATGTCCGAATGACCTGAAAATTTGCGGACATATCCAAAATCACATAACGAAGCTACAAGAAATTGTCGGAATTCCATTCCGACCCCCGGATCAAAATATCACCTACCATCCGGTTTTCGCCAAAATTCAACATTCGCCAATTCAAGCTTAAAACTACACCGGACCTCCGAATTCAATTCCGATTGTTCTCCTAAGTCATAAATGATCCCCGGAACTAGTCGAATCATCGGAATCCGGTTCCGAGCACTCTAACTCAATAGTCAACTCTTGGTTGACTTTTCATATTCAAGCTTTCTTCAAACATGCTATTTGTTTCATTTTCAATCCAAATCACTCCTAACTCACCCGATATACTCTAATACTGTTTTAAAAGCATAATATATGTAAATGCAAGGTAACGGGGTGGTAATTCCCGTAACGACGGGCCGGGTCATTACAATGAACCAGATGGATTGCTACAAAAATCCGAATGAACCAATGTGTGAGTTCAATGAATGGGCTGAGGAACAATGTCTCCAAGCAAACTAGAGAGAACGAATGCTTAATCTGCATAATATGTGGTTAGCCCAAGCAGAAAGCAGCTACAATAGCAATATAAGAAGGATAGAACTCAGGGACGAGGTGAGGGAAGAAAAGAATAAAAAACTGAGAGCAGAATGGAAATTTGCATCAGCTACGGGAGAAAACCAAAAAAATAAACAGGAAATTGCGGAGCTTAAGGCGAGAGTAAAAGAGTTAGAAGACGAAAAAGAACAATTGCTTGAACGATTTAAGTGGTTAGAACGTAGAATAAATGGAAGTAGGGACTAAATAATTCCTACTATATGTTTAGTTCATTTGTATGTTTGTCTTTCTTATTATGTTTAGTTCATTTGTATGTTTGTCTTTCTTATTAATTTATGTTTGTGTTTGTGTTCTATTAATTTATGTTTGTGTTTGTGTTCTAGTAATTTAAATTTAAGTTAAATATTATGTTTTTGTTCGTGTTTAAATATTTAGAGTTTTTGTCGCATACGAATCAAATAAAACAAATAACCAACTTAAAAAATTAATAGGTGTTGGTACAACGCCACAATAAGTAGCGTTGAACATAAATATTTGTGAACACACGTTCAACGCCACAATAAGTGCCATTGTAACATAACGTCCGTTATATACAACGCTACTTATTGTGGCGTTGTATATACTTACGTTTCTTTTTTTTTTTAACGTAGTTCTGTTACTAATTTTAATAAAAACAATACTTCGGTTCCGGATTCGACACCCCCCTCCTACAGTAGTCAAAGTCTCAACAACCTATATGTATACCTGATATTCCAGTTGCATCTGAAAAGGACAGTCAAAAATACTACTCCAATTATAGGAGATACTTGAAGCTTGATCCTATTATCCGTACCATATTCAAACCTTCCACTATAATCCAGTCAAACAAAAATTACTTTGAATAATTTAGGTGGATGTATCTGTTAACTTAAGTATTAATTAATTCTCGAATAGTTTTTCATATTGTTTCAAATACTTTATTTAGCTAGTCAAATAATTGTATAATCGGGGTGAAATAATCTCACAAGTAACGTCTTGGGAGGATAGTGTATACGCCTTACATAACCCTACTGATCACGTCCAAGTATGCCTTCTAAAAAGGACAATGCTGTCATTGCAAATATAATCCGGTTTACAAGTCCGGAGTCGAATCCCACAGAGAACTAAGGTTTAGCTACAACTGTTCACTATCACCAAGAAGACAAGCTTGAATAATTTCTAAATTATAGATATTAAGATTCTTATGTTTAACTAATTAACTAACAAATTAAGATAGTAAATTAACAACTAACGTTCCTGAGGGTTAGAGAAAAGATTAAGGAGGTCTAGAGTTATGATTTTCCCAATTGTCAGAATCCTTCCCGCTATGTCTTCTATAATTTCGCCTAAGTATTCTCTACTGATCATGAGCACTCTTATTACTGTAAATCTCTCTCGAGTAATTTCGATAATTTACTAGACGCACTCTCCCAAGCTACGCTAGTTGGCTTTAAATACAGCTCACTTTAGATCGCACCCAAGGCTTCGTTATCCCTAATCCCGCCTTTAAACCCTCAGTTATTGATCCCTAATATACTTTGGGAGTGGTGTTGTCCAATAATTACCTAAATATGCACTCTCTCCTGAGTTATACATACTAAATAGGCACAGCTAATTGAGAGCTCTTCAATCAACCAGAATATAAACGTAGTTGAACAAATAGAGAAAAGCTATGGCTAAATTACATATAGACATAACAAGAATTTATCGTACAAAAGGTTTTATCAAAACTCTAGATAACAAATTAGCTATTCATAATAGTATGTAAAACTATAATAGTAAAAGTCATAACCAACAATAAAAAATAGGAAGAGGAAGGAAAAAAGAATTCTACGCCTTGCTCCCAATGGTTCTTGCCTCCAAGGGTGTTGTCTAACCCTAAAGTAGTGTCTCTTGCCTCCTTAGGTCTAATTTTTGTCCAAAATATGTCTCCTCCTTGTTCGTAGTAGGCCTTTTTTGTTTAATATAGGGTTTAAGACTTAAAATCCCATGTTTTGCACTTTAGTCCCCGAAATTTTTGCTTCTTGTTTCGGTCGCGGCCAAACATGTTCTCTGATTTTTCAGTTGTCCGCGAGTACACTCTGTCGCGGTTCTGCCGTGGTCCCGCCGTAATCGTGGTATTTCACCCTCTTCCGTTTGGAATTTGGAAAAACGTAAAACATGAACATTGTATCCCTTTGATTCAATTTTTCAACCAGATATTAAGGAGCCCAAATGGAGTTCTGAGCAAAAATTTATATCTATTTTACTAGACAGTTTACAATATGCCTCCTCGAGTCTTCGTTCATACTTAATTCTCAAATTTGATCCTCAAACATGATCCAGGCTTAATTCCTTGAACTTTTACTCAAACTATAAAGCTCCAAATCACTTAAATGCATTCCAAAACATCTATTTGGCTCAAAATCACACATACAAGGTATAAAATATATAATTAGTGGAAAACACTAGCGATTAAAGCTCAAACTCAATTAAAGTGCAGTACACTCAAGTGTAATAAGCAACTAAAATACGTAATTATAGCCTATCATAAACACCTCACACTTAATCTATTACTCGTCCTCAAGCAATCAAACTTTTTTTATAGACACGACCTTTTTAAACAATTCTCCTAACGCAACACACCAAAAGTATTTAAAATAGACTAATCACAAAAGCATAACATCTTCACCTCAAGATTTGACTCACAAGTGCCATGCATTATTCACAACTCACCTACTTACTCTAACCTAGAGGTCACTGGCATTACCTTTCCTTTATGAATCAAGTGCCCTCACAACATAAGAGAGCAATTCCACACAATAGAATTTAAGAACTCGTAGGAACTCAAGATAGAAAGAATTCACTCACTCTCAAAAATAACATTCATATTCCACAAAAGATGCACCATAAGCTTTCATGTGGTGTACTACTCCACTAATCGAGCTCATTCAATCTTGGATCAATTAGGAATTTATTTAGTTGTAATGTAGGCTACGGGACTGGTAGGATACATTTAGATATAAGAGTGACTACACCTCCCTAAGTACTTTAATACATATACTTTAACATTCGAACCCCATACTTATGTCAAACCAAAATTCCACCTTCACATCAATGTAAATTACCCCATTCTTCTTTAAGCTCACTTACGTTAAAAGCCACCACTTATCAAGGTTTTTGTTTTTCACAACAATCCAACTATATTTTTTTTTCAATTCAAGTGGCTGTTCCTTTTTTTTCAAAATAGTGCACCTTTCTTCTTATTCAATTAGTTCCACTCAAAAGCCAAATCAACCACCCCACACTTTAACTTTTACAAAGTTCATAAATAATTCAAGTGCTCATGAGAGGTTACAATGGTTCAAATAGATGGTTAATTCAAATAAATGTGTAAGGATTGTAATGTGGTTGCCAAAAAAAAGGATTATAGTCTCTAAGAGATTAATTACGATGCATAACAATTAGGTGGGTAAAATATACATATTTGGCTCAACAAGAAAATGCCTATATCACTTTCAAGACTGAACAACACTATTATTTCGCTTTGCAAACACACAGGGCAAGTTCTAGGCATCAAATATAATACACTGAATAATGAAAATTCTTACATACACATGGCACATAACTCACTCAGGATTAGATTCTTAGACACTCTAGTCAAAGTAGTTAAGCAAATTTAAGATAATACAATTTAAGGTACTTCTCCAGGAGTCAAAAACTGAGCATAAGCATCAAAACCAAAGTACTTACTATTCTCAAGGCATAACCAAGTCAAGAGATATTGCTTCAATCCATAACACAACACAATGGCTCCTACTTCCCCCTAACTACACCCAGTTCAAATAAAACCCTTGGAAAATAACTGTGATTTAAAGAAAAACCAAGGGGTAATTGCTACACTACCTAACAAAACAAAAACAAATTGGTATTTTCTTTAGACTTACTTCCCTCAAGAAAACTATCAAGAAGATATGTCATCAGGAAATGTCCAATCTTTAAACAAAACAAACACAACTAAAGTTCACCCCACACTTAAAGTTATGCATTGTCCCTAATGCATATCCATACATACAAGAGGGTAAAAGAAACTCCCTGAAGGCTGAAGGCCGAAGCGCTAGTAGTTCATGAGGTACTCAGACTTCTCCCAGCTTGGTCCTTCGTGCGGGTACCTCACACTTAGTTCCAACCATTGTATTTGTTGGTGCATCCTTCAAATACCTTTGCTTTCCATGCTCCTAGAAAACTAAAATAATTGACACTACAAAAATAATATAATTAAAAAAAATAAAAGAAAGAAATAAAGTTGGGTTGCCTCCCAACAAGCGCTTGATTTAACGTCGCAGCACGATGTGAATCATTTTCTGCCTCCACTTTGAACTTATGAATCGGAACCCATGTTTTGATTCTGCTTTATGATCATGATCCTAGGGTGGTGGAATGAATCTGGCAGGCCCAATAAAATAATATAGTATTCTGCACTTCTTGACCTTTAGATGAGGTGTGTAATCCCGATTTTCTGGCAGGAGGAATTCCAGAATGTAAGCACTTTGTTCCTCATTCCTCAACTCTGCAAATGGCTCGGACGACTCTATTTCCATATCATCTTCTAAACACAATGTGGAAAAGATGCTTGGAGTGAGGACCAATGCCTTCAACTACATGAATATTGGGACAGTCTACATTCTCAATACTAATGACAATAGAGTCAACAAAATATGCATCCTCAATATCCTTGGTTGACTCTAGTATCTCTTCTACAACATGGACATCCTCAAAATCTAGTATGATTGATTGTTGGTGTTCTACTCTAGCATCCTCCTCAAGCTCATCAATTTCTGCATCAAATTCGCGCGATTCTTGGATACTATTTACAATATTGGCTTGTTGCGCATTAAAAACTTCAACCAGATGACTCATGTGAACTTTCATGTTGTGAATAGTTTCCTCCTGCCTTTCTTTCTGTAGTAGTAATTTTCTCTGTTGTTCCCAAATGCACTTTAACATGTCTTTGAGTTTCTTTAGGTCAGCTTCCCTAGGTTCTTTGTTCCTATTAACTTCACCAGAAAAAGAAGAACCATCAAAGTAAGGGGTTGGGGGAAGGTAAGAAAAATAAGCACAACCGTAAAAGTGACCATCTTCACCACCACACATATCACACACATTCCATACATAAGATTGAGTTGGTGCACAAAACTCGCTCTCGGAAATATTTTGATAAATTTTCCCTGGGTTGTTTCCTTCACAATATGCATAAGGAGAATCAAAAGAAGAATTACCAACAATAAAATTCTCATAATTCCATGATGTCATGTTTCTCAAATAAACAAATAAAACTAAAATAAAAATAATAATAATAAATTAAATAATAAAATAAAAGTTCAAACTTGAAACCTAGCAATATGTATACGTACAACTACATCGTTAGCTCCTCGGCAACGGCACCAAAATTTGATCACACCCAACTATGTCTTCTAAAAAGGACAATGCGGTTGCTGCAAATATAATCCGATTTACACGTCCAGAGTCGAATTCCATAGAGAACTAAGGTTTAGCTACAACAGTTCACTATCACCAAGAAGACAAAGTTGAGCAATTCCTAACTTATAGATATTATGATTCTTATGTTTAACTAATTAACTAACAAATTAAAATAGTAAATTAACAACTAATGTTCCTGAGGGTTAGAGAAAAGATTAAGGAGGTCTAGAGTTATGATTTCCCAATTGTCGGAATCCTTCCCGCTATATCTTCTATAATTTTGTCTAAGTATTCTCTACTGATCATGAGCACTCTTATTACTGTAAATATCTCCCGAGTAATTACGATAATTTACTAGACACAGTCTCTCGAGCTACGCTAGCTGACTTTTAATACAACTCACTTTAGATCGCAACCAAGGCTTCGTTATCCCTAATCCCGCCTTTAAACCCTCGGTTATTAATCCCTCATATACTTGGGAGTGGTGTTGTTTAACAATTACCTAAATATGCACTTTCTCCTGAGTTATGCGTACTAAACAGGCACATCTAATTGTGAGCTCTTCAATCAACCAGAATATAAATGTAGTTGAACAAATAGAGAAAAGTCGTGGCTCAATTATATATAAACATAACAAGAATTTATCCTACAAAATGTTCTATCAAAACTATAGATAACAAATTAGCTATTCATAACAGTATGTAAAAATACAATACTAAAAGTCATAACCAACAATGAAAAATAGAAAGAGAAAGGAAAAACTCGTAGAAGAATTCTCCGCCTTGCTCCCGGATAATAGGAGAATTTGACTATATTTACGCCCTAAATAATCATGATTTATTGTTATTTTGATATTGTTTATGATGACAAGATGCTTTTATTACTGTTTTTGGTGTGTTATAGGTGCACATGAGCTATCGAAGACTAAAGGAGCAGTTTTGGAGTCATCAGATGGTGAAAAGGCCAAGTGTAGAACAAAACTGAAGTTTGTACCGAAAAATAAAGTGAAGAATCCGTGGCACTGTTCTGCCGTGATCCAACCGCGAACGCGGACGGACCGCGGTAGAAAGGGCTCGCAGAATCTCTGAAGATTCAGAGTGGTTGTTTTTCTGCGATGCAACCGCGAACGCGGATGGACCGCGGTTGAAGCATAAAATTTAAGGGACAAAATTGTTAAGATGAAAATTATGTAACCTAAACCCTATATTTAATATTAGGATTCGCCCAATATAGTCAAGCATTGTATTATTCATTACTTTTGCAAGAGAACTAGTAAGAGAGAACTCTCTCAACATAGTTCTTTCTTTTACATTGAATCTTTGATTATGAATTCAATTATCTATCTTGTTTCTTTGATTATGAGTTGCTAATTCTTTATCTAAGGTTTTGATGGAACCTATTGAGTGATGAACTTCTGGGTTATGTGATTTCAAATTGTTAGCTAGATTTTTATTTGTTCAACTCAGTTCTTGTTGTTGTTAATTGGTAGGATCCCCAATTATCTGTGTCTATTTAGTGTGTATAACTTGGAAAAGAGTGCATATTTAGGTAATTATTGAACAACACCACACCCAGATTATTAGAGGAATCTATAATTGTAGGCGTAAAGGTGGGGTTAGGAATAACGAAACATTGGGTGCAATCTAAAGTGAACCGTTGAAATTAAAGCTACCTAGGGTAGATCGGGAGAGCACACTAGTAAATTATTGTAGTTGCTCGGGAGAGAATTACGATAAAAATAGTGTTCATGATTGATAGAATAATATTGACAATTTGTATGAGCATAAACAGAAGGGATTCCATCAATAGGGGAAATCAATACCTTAGTCGTTCTTTTCATTCTTTACACAACATTCAATTCTTTCTTTTAAGTCTTTAAATTCTTGCAAAAGTTAGTTAGTAAAAAACATTCCACTAAAATATATTCAAAAGTTTGGGAAGCTGCTTCATAAGTGTTATTGGGTTTTGGAAGTTGCAGTTGATAGATTAATTCCCTGTGGGATCGACTATGGACTTAATTGACTGGATTATATTGACTACGACCGTTGTTTGGACGTGAATCTATTTTGGCACCGTTGTTCGGGAGTTAACGGAATTATCAATTGCCATTGACAGAACTACAAGATTCTTGTGTAGTCAGGTTCTTTCTACACACTTTACATTGAAATTTTTGACGGTTGTTGAATTGGGTACCCAGGTGCATGCCTAGGAAATCTGCAAGGACTGGAGAACTAATTGAATGACTCTCAGACCCAGAGCAAACTTTCTCGGCACGTAACAAGGCAATCAAACAACTTCAGCGATCGCAGCAACCAATTAAACAAGATTTCGACATGGGAGACGTGAACGAACCAAACCAGCAAGATGGGTTAAACGCATAGGAGGCGCAGGAGGTGCATGAAGGTGCATTATTTGACCGGGCACAACCAACCACTGATAATTTGGCAACTGCCTTTATTGTGCCAGCCATTCAAGCTGGGTCATTCCAGATTACCAACAACATGCTACACTTGTTGCAAAACAAGGGATTATTCTCTGGGACTCAGGTTGAAGATCCACAATAGCACCTGAAGAACTTTCTCTCTATATGCAAGACGCAGACGCAGCCAAACGTGACACCGGAAGCCATCAGATTATTACTATTTTCGTTCTCAGTTACAGGGGCTGCGTAGGTATCGCTAAACTCACTCCCCATAAACTCTGTTGCAATATGGGATGAGATAGTCAAGCAATTCCACAACAAGTTTCATCCACCTAACAAGATAGCTCAGCAAATTGATGAGATTGTGAGCTTCAAGCAGAAACCAATGGAGACATTACAAGAAACTTGGGGCAGATTCAAAGGTATGCTGGGTATGTGTCCTCACCATGGGGTTCCTGAGCAGATGTTGGGTCAAAGTTTCTACATGGGTCTTTCAGACAGTATGAAGAATATAGTACATGCCTCAGCAGGTGGGGCTTTTCTGAGAAAGACTTGGAGAGAAGGCCATAATTTGCTTGACAAGATGGCTCAAAACTCCGGGTGGACGACCAGGAATGCTCCTATCACTCCAGTGGTATAATCTGTACCTCTGAATCCTTCCAACACTCTGGAGGAGAACGTGGATACTTTATTGACACAAATGAGCATCCTGACGAAGTAGGTGGAAGAATCAGGGGTCAAGCAGTAGGTTCACATTGTAGATACTACCAATGGTGGTTTATGCACATCCTGCATTAGCCAACCCATAGGTAATCCATGGGTTGTAGACCAAGAATATCATCACCAGCATGAAGACATGAACTATGCTAATTATGGAGGGCAGCGACAAGGTAACCAAAGTTGGGGTCAACAGGCTCCACAGCAGTACAGGCCTCCTTACCCATAATATATGCAACATGTTTGAGGCCACCAAACAACATGGCTCCATATCCTAGACTTCAGAATTTCAACAATCAACAGTAGGGGTATCATCCACCTCTACCACAACATGGGGATAGACATTACGATGGGTTCGCAAAGCTGAAAGATATGATGCAGCAGGCAATTGGGTCACATGCCAAAACCAATGAGAGGATAGATGCACATGATGCAGCTATCAAGAATATTGATTTACAGATGGGCGAGATTGCTATGTCACTTAACAATCGTCCTCAAGGGATATTGCCTGCAGATACACAAACAAACCCAAAGGATCAAATCCCAAAGCACCTTATGGTAGTTAATCTGAGAAGTGGAAGAGATCTTGATGTTGAGAAAGAAAGAGATAGAGGCAATTTGCAGGCTGAGACACTCACTCCAGTACCCACTGAACTGGATGAGTCCACCGGGTTGACATAAGTTACAGTCCAGCCAGTAGCTGAAAGTAATAATATGCAGCAGGGAACAGAGAAAGTAGCTTAACCGGTAGAGTAGCCGGTTGTGGAAAATGTTATAGAGAAAGAAAAGTCCCAAGTGATTGGGAAGAAGAGGCCTCCAGCCCCATTCCCCCAAAGGTTGGCCAAGCACCAGAAAGAGGAGCAATACAAGAGATTCTTCGAGATGCTAAAGCAAATCCAGGTGAACATTCCTTTAATTGAAGCTTTGAAAGAAATGCCTAGGTATGCTAAGATGATGAAAGATTTGATGTCGCGGAAATTCTATTTCCAACACTTGGCCACCGTGACTCTTACACAGACATGTAGTGCAGTGGTCTCTAGACCCATAGAGGAGAAGCTATCTGACCCATGTAGCTTCACCATTCCATGCACTTATAGGAAACCTTGCCTTTGCAAAGGTATTGTGTGATTTGGGGGCAAGCATTAATCTTATGCCCTTGGTGATTTATAAGAGGCTGGGCATCGGGAGAGCCAAGCCTACTTCCATGTTATTACAGCTTGTTGATAAGACGGTTAAGCATCCATTTGGTATATTGGATGATGTGCTCATCCAGGTGGGGAAGTTTGTGTTTCCTGCCGATTTTGTTATTCTTGACTGCAAGGTTGACGAGGAAATTCCTATTATCTTAGGAAGACCATTCCTAGCCATAGGGAGAGCTCTGATAGATTGTGAGACCGGGGAACTCAAATGAGGTTGAATGATGAGGAGATCATATTCAATGTGTAAAAACCCATGAGGCGCCCTAGTGAGTTCGCGAATTTCTCTCTCATTGATGCGGTAGATGTGGTAGTGGAGACAGATGATGTAGAGTTGACAGCTGAAGATCCACTTCAGCCATGCCTGATGAACTTAGAAGAGGTAAATAGTGAAAGCCTGATAGAGAGACCCCTCCAGCAAAGCCATCCATTGAAGAGCCACCAAAGCTGGAGCTTAAGCCACTACCAGTGATACAATTGATATACACTATCAAATCTTGAAAGGACACATCTGATGTGTGTGAGCACGTGATTTTTGCCTTACTTGAGAAGTACTCCCAGAAAATTCAAAAATAAAAATAGTTTCGTGTTGGGCATGATTTGTGTGATTTTGTGTTAATTTTATCTTTTGTGTGCACGTTTATTTATTTAAATTAAAAATACAAAAATATATGCTAGGCTTTGCATTTTCAGTGTTTGATATCGAAGTCATGTGATTCACATTTTTGGGTGATATGTAATCATGTGCGTTAATTGTAGTAAAAACAACGGTGTTATAGGTTAGTATATATACATATGTGTGTATATATATATATATATGTATATATATACATATATATATATATATATATACACTTACACATGTAATATATCATGAAGATCCGATCTGGGCCAAATTCAGTCCAAAAGCCAGGCCCAAATGAATTGCTTCTGACCCAGCCCAAACACCCGCCCAGCTACAGCCTGTGTAACACTTGATCTGGACCGTTGGATTTTATTATCCAACGGCCCAGATTAATCCTTTAATTCTAATATGCATTCAGCCTAAGACTTGACCAAACGACACCGTTTGGTTTAAGTGAGAAGATCCTGATCGTTGATCAAGTTTGATCCAACGATCAGGATTCAATCTCATCACTGGTATATATTCTTCATTCCATACCCCGCCCCCCTTTCAGACCCCCCCCCCCTTCATCTCCCTCAGAGCTCTCAAACACCTAATGTAACGCCGCCCTCCTCCGCCGTATTCCGCCTGCCGGAAATCGCCTCGCGGCGGTTCCGGTAGGCCAATCGCCACCAAACCAATGCCAAACCCTTCCCCTCACCTCCCCCATCACGATCCCAGCCCCCATTAACCTCGAATCATGCCGGAGCTCCTCGAATCTTCATTTGAAGATTCGAGTCAAACTCGAACCTATGCCAAATTACCCCAAATTCACACCACAGTCTCCCCACACCTCCCCCACACTCCCATTGGCATTGGTTTGCTTCGAATCTAACCAAAAATGCAAAAGCCCCAAATCCGAGCCCAAGAACCCTAATTTTGAAGAAATTCAATTCAAGCCGGGTTAGCCACAAATTGAAGTCCAAGGGACTTTAGTCCAGGTGTTCTCAATCGAGAACATCTTGATTAAAGCCCGTTTGGCTTCAATAAGTCCGAGTTTTAGTTCGAAGTTTGGTCGGCAGTCTTCTTTTGAGGTATTCACTCCTTCTTTGGTCGTTTTAAGTCGATTTGTGTGAATATGTGTGTTTGTTTCATTCATTATTTCAGTTTCTCATGTTTTTAATTTCCCATACCCGTTTGGTCTGTTTCTTCTCATTTGAGGCCCTTTATTTGGCCAATTCTTCTGTTTTAGTAGTTAAAACGAATCATGAGTCCAATGTGATTAAAGCCGTCAATGAATTAGTTCGTAACATCGATCCCTTGAATCTGCCTGATGCAATTCACTAGAGTAGGGGTTGGCTACTGTTACATTCAGATAAAAAGGGGGGTAATTGGTTGTAGTTAATTGTTTAATCACATGTCCATACTAGGCTAGTGGAACTGAGCATAGCAGGGTATCCCACTGATGCCCTGCCCCCAGCCTTATTGTTTAATGCTGGAGTCCATACGGGACAGTAGGTAGTGGGGAATATACAGACATACACTTGAGAGGAGACAGACTTGAGAGCATCTGTGATAAGCAAAATACCTGGAGATATACATTGATAGACATACATTCATAGAGACATTGATAGGCATTCATAGACACACATTATAGAGATAGACTTGAGAGCATCCTGGAGAAGCAAAGACAGTAGCATATTCATAGACACTTGAGAGGATATACATAGAGAGATTGGAGAGTACACTGAGAGTGACAAAAAGTCACTGTTTCATTGGTTTGGAGTCACTGTTCTTCGAGTTTTCTTGGCTACTGTCTGGCTGGTTCTTCTGTTAGTTATTATTGCTGTGTTATTGTGGCTACTGCCACTGGTTGTGGTCGTGTGTGCTGACCATTGCTGCTTGGTGTTGTTATTGTTGCCATTGTTGTAGCTGTTTCAGTTTGAGGGCTGTGGTATTCATTTGGTACTGTTTTGGTCAGTAGTGTTGTTATTCTTGGTCATTCGATTCTGCTGGGTCTCTTAGTGTTTCTGCTACTGCTTGAGTTTATGCCTGGGTGTTGACCTGTTGCTGTTGGTTTTGGCTCTTGTTTTCCCTGCTATTGGCTGTTGTTACACTGCTGCTGTTACCCCACTGCATAACTGATCTCTTGGGTTCTTTAATTGCCAGGTACACATTCTAGAGACTTTTTTTCCCATACAGCATATCCAGTTGAAATAAAATGAGACCCCAGCCTCACTGGAGGCTATATTAACTGCCATGTTTCCCTTTATAATTGATTGTATCAGCATAGTCGTAATCAGGGCTACTGTTTTCTTTAAATGATTTGGATTTGTTGAATACTTAATTAGTAATGGTGTATTAGAATGGGAGACAGTGAGTATATCGGTTTGAATCTATAGATATATCTTCTTACATCTTGAAACATGTATGAGCTATAGGAATATCTTCTTGCATTATGATAAGGAAAAATATGGATTCAATTGTTAAGGAAGACAATTTATGGCCTATGCAAACCTCATGAGCTAACGGCAGTTATAGACAAAAAACTTTAGAAATGGTCTATTGGAAACATATTATGCAATAGATAGATGAATCAAGGAAATACATATTGTTATGGGTGTCAATTTGTTCAAATTAAAAGTGTATAATAACTAACACCCAGTGTAGAAGTAAATCGAGGCATAATGATGGTAGTTTGATCGAAAATTATGAATTAGTAAGTACCACGCTCAATGTTCAAGTAGTTAATTGTAAGAATAAGCGTGTAAATCCTGTTTCGTCTATAGTTCGTTCAAAAAAGGGGAATCATGACGATTGATGTATCACTCCGTTGCTATTAGATAATCAGTACACTTTAGCTCGTATATGTCTACTATGATCTAGATCCTTTACACGAAAGCTGGTTATCAATTAGATTAGATTAAAATCGGAAACACGTTCAATATTCTTTTCTTAAATAAAACAAAAGTTTTCCGTTGACTAAATTAGCTTAGCCGATTTAAATAAAAATCCAAGTCTAAGTAGTTTAAGAGCATAGTAAAGAGGGAATCGTCTTCTAGCGTTCAATTTTGAGTCGGGGCTCTATGGAATGGCCCAAACAAAAGAAAGTATCAAACTAGTAGGTAATGATAAACGATTAACATTTTTGTTAGAGATAAATCAAGTAGAGAACATAGTTCATCTTAGGCTCGGCCCTAATAATAATGAGATGAGCCTCGCCAAACGCAAATATACAATCGCGGGGCCCTCTAATCAGTTGTGGTGAAAGCTTAGCCTTGGAAAGACCGTTTAGTTAATTTCATGGTCTTTTCCGAAGTTAATAAAGACGGTAGACTCTTTAGGCACGACTTGAAATAAAATTACTTTCCTGAATACGGGTGTGCATTTATGTGACCCGAATCTTACTCTCGGCGAAACCGAAATACATTAGAGTCGCAGGCGTACTGGTTACGGTGCGGCTCGAAATGTGTTTTCGTAACGTCGCAATTCTTCTAAAAAATAAGAGCGAAGCATTAAAAGCACATAGTTAAAATACATAAAAGAATCAGATAGAAACAAAAATTGCAATTGAGCGACCGTGCTAAAACCACGGAATCCGGGAGTGCCTAACACCTTCTCCCGGGTTAACAGAATTCCTTATCCAGGTTTCTAGTTTCGCAGACTGTATTACATAGTCATAAATTTCCTCGGTTCGGGATTAAACCGGTGACTTGGGACACCATTATTTTTCCAAGTGGCGACTCTGAATTAAATAAACTAATCCCGTCTCGATTGTCCTTTAATTGGAAAAAACTCCCTCGTGCCCTCGCGTGCGCGTAAAAAGGAGGTGTGACAGCTCTGGCGACTCTGCTGGGGATAGTTACCCCGGTTCGGGGTCTAAGAATTCGAGCTCATTAAATTGTTGTTTTGTCTATATCTGATTTTATTACATGTTTGATTAATGTGCTACATGTCTACCGCTTTGATATTAGTTGCACTGTATATACGAACTGCTATATGTTTACCGCTTTGATATTGCGTGAACTGTATATAAAACTGTGCCGAAAACCCGTCTCTTCTTACCCCCGGGATGTGCTTACTGGTTGAGACTCCCCTTTCTGTTAGTGTCAATACCAAAATAAGAAAAGAGGCAGGATAAGTTACAAAGCCGGACGATCCCGCGGGTCCCCGTACGTAGCTCCCTCCTCAAATCCGAGTTGTCTGCTCGGGTACACGGTCTAGTATCATTGAAAAGCATCAGGATATTGAGCCTAGATTCAGGACGTTTATTTGCATCATCTCCGACTTAGGGGACTCAACACAGGGGTTGGGTCCGTCTAGGACAGGTAACCTGAAAGGAAAGACCATCTTGCCATATCATATTTGTTGTGAGCATTTATTTAGACTGACATGCTGACCGGGTTCCTTTAAATACCGAAGAAAAAGAAAAAAAAGCACAAAAGGAAATAGTATGGGGAAGTAAATATCTTTCAGAAAAATACAAAAATACGTTTCACCCACAAGTCCACGAATTTAGTTTGCCAATAAAAGACGGCAGAAGATTGACTTTGCCGACAAAATGGGTTTTTGACAAAATGTGTTTTTTTTACAGTCAATAAAGGAAAGATAGTTGTTTTGACGGACCGAACTACGCGAGTTTGATTCTCACCGAGTGTGAGATACGTAGGCAACCTTTAAACGGGTCCAACTCCCATGTATTTCAAAATAAGTTTTAAATGGCGGAACGCCAAGATATTTAATTTTGCCTTAACGACCACTTTTTTGACTAGTCAATTCCTGGGGCCCGTTTCGTTTTTTTTTTAGAAAAGATAGTTTTTTGGGCAAATAAATATTTCGCTTTCATCTAAGAATTACCTTAAATAAATGTGCAGAATGAGCACGAGTCAGAATACAACCGAAGCTATCATAAACAAGGTCCCCTTAAGTTTGCACAAGTGGTGGAGCGACTTGGGCGAGCAAGGACAAGATGCCGTTAAGCTGTACTTGGGAGATCTAGTGGGGCTGCTAAATATTCCCCCGAGAGGAGACATCATACGAGCTTTGATCTCATTCTGGGATCCGGCACACAATGTGTTCCACTTTTCAGACTTTGAACTCACACCAACACTGGAAGAATTAGCCGGATATGTCGGAAGACCAAAAGTCCCTATGAGGGAACAATACCTTATTGCACCAAGGGTAGTGACGGTACATCGGTTTTTGGATACGGTAAAAATCCGCAGAACTGTCCACAACCCAGACTTATCAGAAGGGTTCTGCACTTTGGCATTTCTGTATGACAAATATGGTCACTATGGGGGCTTCAACAAATACGAAAGCAAAATCTGCAGCGGAGACAATCGGTTAAAATGGGAGGAGCACAGACGCATCGCCTTCATGATAGCTTTCCTAGGTTCATTGATATTTCCTAGAAAGGATGGGAATATCAACATACATGTGGCAGGGGTCGTCAGTACTTTGATGAAACAAAACAACAAGTACTTTGGCTCCCATGATAATATCAGACATCTTTCGTGCACTCACCATCTGCAAAGCTGGAGGGACTTTCTTTGAAGCATGCAATGTATTGCTCCAAATGTGGATGATCGATCACTTATGCCGCCATCCGCAATTTATGAGGTATAGTTCACCGAAGAAAACTTGTATAGAAGAATTTCCCGCGAGGGTCGAGGGATATGAGTTGCCAGAGGGGATCAGCGGATGGATACGACTTTTGCGTTCAACTACAGCCAGCGGAATAGAATGGACGTTCGGTTGGCTACCCGTGGAAGAAGTCATATATGCATCAGCCGCAGAATCATATTTATTGCTAATGGGCCTCAACAGCATCCAACCCTACGCACCATGTCGAGTATTGAGACAATTGGGACGATGCCAAATAATCCCAAAAGAAGAAGACCTCAGCCCACATGTAGTTGAAATTGGACCAGGAGGACAGTTCCCTGAAGCATTGGTCCGAAAGATTTGGAGTGAGTGTCAGACATTAAAAATAGACACTCGGGTGCGAGATCGAGCCCGGGGCGAAGTATCGTCGGAATACCCTGCATGGTATAGTAGAGATCCGGAGCATCAAAGGCCCGCAAAAAGGCCTCACCTCAGGGAGTTTGCTGGAGCGTCACGAGAACAATGGGACTGGTTGGCTAGAGAAGAAGCCTATAGAACAAAGATCAGCAGGATAGAACAACGGACCCAAGAACTCCAATTTGAAATGGATGTGCAAACTGCCGCCAACGAAGGAGATAAAAAGAAGTTGGCACAAGAAAATGACTTCCTAAGAGCTCAAATCCAGCAAATGAAAAGGGATGCTGACAGACAGTTGAGGAGTCGGGCAGACGAAAAACTGATAAAGGGTCTGAAAAGCCAGGTTGCCGACGTCCAAAGAGAATTGGAAGAGTCTAAGGCCCAAACAGTGAGAATCCGAGCTAGCTGGAGAAAGGAGGCACATCAACATGCACTTCACCTACAACGGGTGGAAGAGGATTACACTGATATCGTCACCAGTTTAAGGGAAGCAAATGTTGTCCTCAGAGAACGGGTTTTCAAGCAAGCCCAGGATGCCAGAGCGGACCTCGACCGTTGCCACAATCTGATGGCTCGACTGCAAGAACAAATAGACAGGCTCTTAGACCAAGTCACCAACAACGCTCAACGATTGGGGGCGAAAAACCAGCAGATAGAGCGGCTACTCGGAGAAAGGGACATGATCAAGGACCGAATCGGGGAAATCGGGCACTACGTCACCATGAAGTGCCTAGCTTGTGAACAAATGCCCCGCACCGACCTTTTTGCTTCAATTATGGGCTATGTTCATCGGATCATGGAAGAATTAAGGGGACTACACAAAGACCTCACACCCAGGCCCGCGGCAAGGCCGAATGATGCCTCGCGGGCCCCCAGGAATTTTAGAGCAGTAGACCTTTGATTAAAAATGTATTTTTAAAATATTGGGTCAAGCCAGTTGGCATGTCATTTTACGTTTTCGAGTCAAGCATTTTCCTTTGTTTTGCTGATTGTTGTAAGACGTGTTTTGTAACTGCACGGTTTCATTTGATATAAAAGTTACTGAATTTTGCCACAATCCTGTTAACAGAACTACGCTCGGTCTGATTCACGCAAAAACGTGATACGTAGGCAATCCGCATAAAGATTCGACCACCACTAAAAAGAAAGAAAAAGAATCCAAAGGTTAAATAACAATAAGGCTTGCAAAGATAGTCGAAAAAGAAAAAAAGGGAAGAAAAGAAAAAGAAAAAAAAAAAAAAAGAAAAAGAAAAAAGGCCGGAATGACGCATGTTAAGAGTACATGTAGAAAGGGTTATTTGGTTAGGTGCATTGCATCCAACGTGCTATAACATATCCGTCAAACTCGGTGAACTAACAAGTTTGTTGCATATGCCAGAGAAAGTTTAGCAGTTGGTTTGACAGAATATACTGGCCAGCCATCACTACCGTACTAGATCCAAAGGACCAGTTACAGTAAGCATGTCGAGTTCTGGCAAGAGTCTCGAAGAAGAAAAGTCCGAGCTACAAATCATGAAGGAAGAAGTAGACCGGTTAAAACAACAGATAACGGAGATGCACCTGGCCTGGGCCAGGGAACAGTCTTCACCAAACCGCCCTACTCTCGCCTCAGCTCCGGAACATCCGCCCATCGATCCTTCAACAAGCGCCCCGAGCTATCCATACTTTCAGGGGGGAAAACCCATATGCCACCCACATTCCACCAGCCAAACCAAATCCTCCTCCGGTCACCCCTGTTTTTGTGGCCCCTCCACCTGCTCCTCTGCAAAGGCCGGCCAGCGAGCCATATGTTCAAATTCACGACAATTCCTATTACCCTCCCGAGCCTACCTTCAGGGCCCCTGAACCATATCCACACACCCCTCATTGGGATAGTCCGGCAGAACCGGAGAAGCACTTCCAGAGTTCGGAACACGAGGAAGTTGTCAGAAAAGTTAAAAGCCTGGAGCAATCCTTCAGGAACATGCACGGTTTAGGCAACCAGGTCAGCGTCGCCTATAAAGATCTGTGTCCATTTCCGGACGTTCAGTTGCCAGCAGGATTTAAAATGCCCAAATTCGACCTATACGAGGGGCATGGTGACCCAGTGGCCCACCCGCGGGGGTTTTGCAGTAAAATGAGAGGGGCCGGAGGACGGGACGAGCTTCTGATAGCCTACTTCGGCCAGAGTCCGGGAGGATCGGCGTTGGAGTGGTACACTAGACAGGATCCCAGTAGATGGTTTACGTGGGATGATCTGGCTCAAGCTTTTATCGGCCAGTTCCAATACAATCTTGAGATAATCCCCGACCGCCTATCATTGTTAAAATTAGAGAAGAAGCCCGCTGAAAGCTTCAGGGAATTTGGTTTCCGTTGGAGGGAACAGGCGGCCAAGGTAGATCCGCCGATGAGAGAGAGCGAGATGGTGGACTACTTCTTGCAGACATTAGAGCCCACCTACTTCGGACATCTGGTAACGTCCGTAGGCAAATCATTCACTGAGGTGATAAAAATGGGGGGTATGATCGAGGAGGGTTTGAAGGCCAACAAGATCATGAGTTACTCAACACTGAAAGCCACCACTCAGGCTATCCAAAGCGGTACTGGAGGAGTACCGGGGAAGAAGAGGAGAGAGGAAGTGGCGGCCGTCGAGTCCGGGGCATGGTTCAAAAATAGAGGCCCCGCACCCCAATATAGCCCACCCCAGCCTCACCACCAAAATTACCCCCACAACCCATATAGCTACCCGCAACATTACTATCCCGCACCTGATCCTCATTTTACGGTCCACCATGCACAGTCATATTCTGCACCTCCCGCTCATGCACCGTGGCGTGCACCAAACCCCCAGAACAATCATCCACCCCCAAGAGCTTACAGAAACCCCTCGGGCGCGAGTTTCCGTCCGAACCGGGCATTCAGGGGTGACAGGGCGCCGAGGCCAAAGACTTTCACTCCCTTAGGAGAGTCTTATACCAGTCTGTTCCACCGGTTGAAGCAAGTAGGTTTGCTAAATCCGGTTGAAGCTAAGCTGCCAAACCCTCTTCCGAAGAACCTGGACCATTCAGTAAATTGTGCCTACTGCTCGGGATGTCCGGGGCACGATACGGAAAAGTGTTGGAGGCTAAAGACGGCCATCCAGGAGCTCATTGACACTCGCAGGATTGAGGTCCAGACTCCAACAGAGCCCAACATCAACCAAAACCCGCTTCCAACTCATCATGAGACCAATATTATCGAGTTGGTACGGGCGGAGGAAGGAAAGGAGAAAGCCCCTCAGACTGTAATGATGATTAAGTCTAGCGGGGCAAGAACGAGAAAAGGGCCAAGCTGTGATGAGTCGCCCAGTTGCAAGAAAGACATACCAGGAGAATCGGAAGCAGGAAAGGAAAGTGTGAACGAAGTACCGGTGAAGCCGGCCAAGATAGTTGTACCAGGGGCAGCAATCAAGCCCATCTTGACAGTAGCAGGCGTTCGAATGGATCCCTTCATCATCCAGCCGGCAACACAGTTGCCAGTAACTGATAGCCGGGCGGTCCCATGGAATTATGCTCGGATTACAACGACCTACAGAGGAAAGGAGGTGAAAGAGGAAGTTTGTGAAGCCCAAGGGTTGACCCGCTCGGGGAGATGTTTTGCCCTTGCGGAATTGAGGAAGACCACTCCGGCAGTATTGAAAAAGCCGGTCACTGATGAAGAAGCAGAAGAATTCTTGAAAAAGATGAAGCTGCATGACTACTCCGTCTTAGAGCAGTTGAAGAAGACTCCGGCGCAAATATCATTGCTATCCTTGCTGATACATTCGGAAGAACATCGGCAAGCATTGATGAAAGTCCCGAATGAGGCACATGTACCGGATAAAATCTCAGTGAGCCATTTGGAGAAGATCACCAATCGGATCTTCGAAGCAAATCGGATCACCTTCACCGATGACGAGTTGCCCGAGGAAGGCACTGAGCATAACAGGGCTTTATATCTTACGGTGAAGTGTGAAGAGGCGGTGGTTACCAAAGTCTTGGTCGATAATGGGTCCAGTGCTAACATTTGTCCTCTCTCTACACTGGGCAAATTAAAAGTAGACATCGGCAGGGTACGCGAGAACAGGGTATGTGTCCGAGGGTTCGACGGAGGAGGCAAAGCGTCGGTTGGTGACATAGTGCTAGTCTTGACAATCGGGCCAGTGGAGTTCACCATGGAATTCCAGGTGCTGGACATGGTGGTGTCATATAACCTCCTAATAGGGCGACCATGGATTCATGCCGCAAGAGCAGTTCCATCCAGCTTACACCAGCTCGTCAAGTTTGAATGGGACCAGCAGGAGATCGTCGTCCATGGAGAGAACGATCCACAATCGGGCACCATCATTCCCTTTGTTGAAACAGAAGAAGATGTTGGGCCGTGGGTGTATCAGGTCCTGCGATGTGGTGTCCGCCCACCGAGTTCCGGAAGGGGAATGTATTCCCGGCGACAGAACAATTACCGCGGATGTCATGGTGGCGCATGAAATGTTGCGACATGGTTTCGTACCCGGTAAAGGGCTAGGTGCATCTCTGCAAGGAATTATACAACCGGTATCAGTGGTCGAAAACTTGGGAACCTTCGGCTTGGGATTCCAGCCAACCTCAGAGGACATCCGGCGAGCAAAGAGGAGCAAGCAGAAAACATGGGTGCTCCCAAAGCCCGTTCCACGCCTTTCCCAATCTTTTGTCAGGTCCGGAGCAAGAGGACATCCAGCGCCAAAGATTCCCGGTCCTACGGTCAGGCCAGACGAAGAGTTCTTCAGGAAGTTCGAAAACCTATTCACAGATGTATGTATGCTCGAAGATGGTGAGGGATCCAGTCATGCCGAGATACAATTTGTGGGACCAAAGGCAAAACTGAATAACTGGAAGGCTACTCCTCTCCCTGTCCGGAAGGAGTCTTGGTAGTTTGTCTTGGATTGTTTTTCTTTCGAAATTTTGTATTGGGGGTTTGTCCCCGGAGTAAAATCCCGTTGTTTTGTTCATTTTTGATTTAAGTTTGCAGTTTGTTTTCCCTTTGTACAATTCCCATTAATGAAATGTGGTTCCTTCGCGTCTAATTTGGTTTATCTTTTTCCTTCTTTTTACTTTTCTGAACAGCCTTCTTGCAACTGATCTTAATGATATGGCGTGCTTAAAGATTAATCAACCCAGCCTAGAAAGTCAATCGGGTTTGGAAATAATAACACATGAAATAAGAAGTGACGAGAGTGAGTCAGAGTACGGCGATGATGAAGCCGTGGAAGAAATCGGTGAAGAATTAAGTCACTTCGAGGAAAAGCCCAAACCGAACTTAAATGATACCGAGGCCGTTAATCTAGGGAATGCTGATGACGTCAAAGAAACCCGGATAAGTGTCCATATTGAACCCAGTCTGAGAGAGGAACTGATCAAAACACTCATGGAGTTTAAAGATATTTTCGCGTGGTCGTACGACGACATGCCAGGACTCAGCACTGATCTAGTGGTTCATAGATTACCCACTGATCCGGCATATCCTCCCGTCAAGCAAAAGCTGCGGAAATTCAAGACGGAGATGAGTGTGAAGATTAAGGAGGAGGTAACCAAGCAGTTGCAGGCGAAAGTCATTCGTGTCACTCGATACCCTGAATGGTTGGCTAACGTAGTACCGGTGCCAAAGAAAGACGGAAAGATCAGGGTATGCGTGGACTATCGCAATCTCAACAAGGCAAGTCCTAAGGATAATTTCCCACTTCCCAATATCCATATCCTGATTGATAATTGCGCCGGACGCGAAATTGGATCCTTTGTGGACTGTTATGCGGGATATCATCAGATTTTGATGGATGAAGAGGACGCAGAAAAGACGGCTTTTATCACACCGTGGGGGACTTATTGCTACCGAGTGATGCCGTTTGGTTTGAAGAATGCAGGGGCAACCTATATGAGGGCGATGACTACGGTATTCCATGATATGATACATAAGGAAATTGAAGTGTACGTGGATGATGTGATCGTAAAATCCAGACGTCAAGAAGACCATGTTGCCGA